>JAVIWB010001749.1:0-252631 GCA_031893035.1 Dermolepida albohirtum | reverse complement strand
GGAATTGCATTTTAGAGATGGCATAAGGGCATTGGAGCACCGTTGGAATAAATGTATTGCTCTTTTACGAGAATACATTGAAAAATAAAAATTATTTTGTATTTAAAAAATTCGTTTTTCTTATCCATTCTCGCTACTTGGCAAACTACCCTCGTAATACAAAATGGCTAAACGGTTTCTTAATTTCGTATTGGCATAACATAAAACTAAAGCTTAGATTACGTAAATCATCGTTTGTTAACAAGACAGACTTTGAATATGATTTAAGAAAATGTAGATTGACTTAATTTAAGAGCTTTGTGAGGTGATATTAAAAGTTGGATTTACTTTGTATTCTACTATACTGCTGCATAATATGTATTAAAAAAGCATGCAAACACAAAAAAAAGTAAATCTGAGATAATGACAACACATCAAAGATCAGCACGTAAAAGGAAGCAGCAAAGAGAAGATCCGTTGATGGAAATCTTCTTCTTCATTATTGTTCCTCATGCCCTGTAGGGCGTCGGATTCTGTCTCAATGATCGAAATTCTCTTATCCATTTCTTCCATTCGTTCTGGTTCTATGCCATCCTCTTCATCTCCTGCAATATTTTTACTACCTACGATCGTATTTCCTGTATTCTCTTCAGCCAAATTTTTCTCGGTCTGCCCCTTCTTCTCTTCATATTCTTTCCTGTTTCTATTACCCTTGTGACATATCCGGTTCATTCGAGAGAAATGTCTTTTCTAGTTTTATTGAGATTAGCGTTCTGTCGTTCAAATACATTCGGGTGTTATACGAGAGAGGGAGGCAATATTTTTTCAACGACGTGAAAACCATAAGCAAAATCAATAAGGGTAGAGAAATATGAATAAGAAAATCAAATCAAGAAGTAAATAATAGTAAACTAGTCTTCAGCATGTTAAATACGCAAAGTTAAGAAGGTTGTAACATTCAAAAAAATTATGATAATTACGAGAATAACGGAAGAGATGGAAGACGTTAGTCCCGGAAGCACAGCAAAAGAGTTTTAGTCGAAGAAAAGATGGTTTGACGAAATAAAAAGGCCTACACGAAACAGGCATCCAGAGAAATAAAACACATAACAAAGGACAATGGAGGGGACTTTTTCAATTTCAACTTTCAATTATTTATGTTATAAACGTATATAATGACTCGTTATTTGTCAACAACTAAGTTATAGTAGTGATTTTCCTTTATTGTGTATTCATATCCTGTTTCCAGTTTTTCCTATGTTGGTTATATTATCAGATAAGCTTGCAGCGTTTTTGGTTTCTAGTAGAGAGTGCCCTGAACAAAATTGTTAGGCATAAGTCGAAATTATTTTAATGTCCTATTATTGTTTAATTGAATAGTTTTTGAGTTTGTGAAGTCATGCAAAAATTGTTTTATTTATTGACAAAATAAATGGAATCTTAAGTTGAAAAAGACGAGCATTTCCGACATATCTTTTTGTTTGAGTTCAACAGAGAAACTTAAGCATAAAAAGCCATTAGAACCATTTCCGCGGTTTACAGAGAAAACGTAAATGGGAAGAGTACAGCATAGAAATGGGTTTTTCGATTTGAAGAGGGCCATCAGGAAGGCCATCGTATTTTATTGAAGATAGTCTACACTGTGAAGATGATCCACATCATTTAACTCGGGAATTGCCAATTATAATTTATCGTAATCAATCGAACATAATGACATTCGCATTCCATAGCTAAAGTTTAAAAAGCGAGTGATTGGTTGTTTTGAACGACAAGAACAACAAGAATCATTGTGTCAACATTTGTATGTTTTTGCTAGTTCGTTTAGCTTGGCAACAATATCGACATTTTTTATTACATATTGTTATTGTAACATGTCTTATCTTAAAATCAAGAATAGAAAAGAATGACTTACCCCTAATAAAAAGACACCCCGAGCAAAAGCTGATCATAGCGTAAGCTGATGTTGCGTATCGGATGGGACAAACTGGCATCGACTACTACGAGTTGCTTTTTAGGAATCACTACTGAGATTTACTGTCAACTTCAACGCCTTGACATCATAATTCAAGTAAAAAGACAGGGAAGGTATCAGGTCATTTTGCAGCATGATAACGCTGGCTTTCGTACGGCTAACTTCATAAGCGGCCATTTAAGAATTCGGTTAGGAGAGTATTCCACATCCGCTTTGTTCTCCTGATCTCTCTCCATCAGAATTCCATCTCTTTCGTCCTCTGTCAAACAATCTTCGGCAGATCTCCTTTAATAAAGATGTCACGCTTCAAAATTCGCTCGATGACTTCTTCACTTCCAAACCACCGCATTTCTTCAGGCGCGGAATCGAAAAATTACCAAATCGTTGCGAAACAATTTTAAATAATAGAGGAGAATATCTTCTTGATTAGTTTATGTATTTTGTTTGTTAAAAACTTAATAAATTTTGCGTTCAATAAAAAGGCTACGAACTTATGTATAGACGTGATAGAAACAAACGTGTCTTCTACTGAGTGAATAGAGAATCTGTTAGAATAAAAGTGGGTGACTAAGAGGTTATTACAATCTCAATAGGTAATAAACATTTGACTAATATGAACTTGATAGAAGAAGCCAAGTAGAAAATTATACCAATGCAGTTTCTGTAAATGGGAAATGAATATCCTGAAGTATATGTAGAAAAACCTTTCTTGAAACTGCTAGCTTTATTAAAAGAATGAAGCTAAAGAATGTTCTTTGACTACAAATAGATCTGGAAAGTTCACAGTGGAATAGGCTCTAGGGTTACCTCAAGTAATCTGACATAATTGAAGTCATTTCGGGTTAGATCCAATTCATGGGCAAGGCACAATCTGAAGTCTAAACAGTTCCAATTTTCCGCGAATTACTTAATCTACGTGAGATGGTGCGTTCTCATGATGAGAGGAAGCATTTTTCGTTTTTCAGAAATTGTTTCATCTTCAATTTGTCTAGTAGAGCATGATAATACGCCCTGTTAACGGGTCGGTCTTTTGCCAGGTAGATAGCCTATGAAAATTGTCCTATTTCAAACCCAAGAAATCGTAATCATTTATCTTACTCGCCGATAGAAATGTTTTAGCATTTGGAGGAAGGACTACTACGATATGTCCACCGCCAAAAATGTAATGTGTGTGTTCAGTTGACATGCTGACGGTGCTATCTTCTTATTGTCAATTCTTCGTCCATTTAAAATAATATCATTTTATAGATAATTTCCAGAGTTACTGCAGTTTTTAATGGCCTTAGTCGTACATCATCTTCTATGTTCATACCGCCATCTTGAAATTGCGTAACCCAATGAAAAATTGTATTGCATTGCGCCACGAATTGTGGACAAATACATTTAGGATTTTCCAATTAAACACTTTATTTCAAATCATATGTCAGAAATTAATAAAATTTTATCTATCGCAATTAAAAAGATGGTATAGTTAGAATATAATACTAAAATTTTCGGAAAGATAGTATATATATTATTCAAAATGATTTGCAAGAACAGAATATAGATACGTCGAATTGTAATTAACTACGAGAGCTACTTACCACTTGAGGAAGTGATCAGGAGTATATAAGTGGAAATACTGCATGTGTTTTTATAGATTTAAGTAAAGATAAAATGTATTTGAAGCACCATGTAGGAAGGTGAAAGGTTTTGTCTCTTGATCGCTTTTATTTGCCCTCTTTGATTCATCAAATATCAAATATCATTAAAGGATATGACATTTTGATCCGGCCGAACTTTTCCAGCACAGACGTGTTACATTTCCTGGGCATTCAGCTACCTATGAGACTAATATTGATTTTTACCGTGCGTGCGTTCAAAGAACGCTTTAATATAGTCTTATATTCTGGTCTTATGTGGTGGGCATAGCATTTGATTCAGATGCTTTCGTTAATTAATTTAAGATTGAAAGACTTGCATTCACAATTTTTTAAAAAATCATTATACAGCTACTTACTTTAATATTCACCTCTGTGCTCCACGAGAGAGTGTCTATTGTTAAATCAAATCACAATGATTCTTTTATGGTTCACTAATCTGTAAGTGGAGCTACATTATAAGCAAGAAGCACATTTAGTGAGGATCACATATCCTACTAAAATATGAAAATAAGTAGTCAATGAATGCATTCAAATAATATTGACTCATTGGTCAAAACAATTAATATTTCATAGCAAAGATAACACTTTAAAAAAAGTTGATTTAACATCATTTTTGGTTTCAGTATATTAAAACATTATTGTATTTTAATCTGTGTTGACAACTTTCAATCCGATCTTGTAAAAGTATAAGACGTTGGATTTTTAGTGTAGAAAAAAATGCAAAAGTATTCAATTTTATACTATCTTTATTGCAATAATTCTTACAAAGATAGAAGTAATTAACGGTGTATGATCTCCATGAACACCTGAAAACGTTTGGCATCTTGATGGCATGGACCAGATTAGCTCGTCGAATATTTCTCGGGGATCATATCCCATTCCTTCCTGATAACAATTCGTAATGTCCGAGGCGTTCTTAGTGGAATATTTCGTGCAGTAACACATCTTCCTGCAACATCCTAACATTCTATTTTCTCTATATCAACAGTATGAACCCAACTGTTCATGATAAAGTCTTCTCCCACTGTTGCTGCATACGGAAGAGCAGCGGATTACAGAATCGCAATTAAAAAGCTCTGGTCTCTGAGATCTCTATTGTCAATGAAATAAAAACTCTCTAGTATTCATCACAGCCCATACCATAACGTCCCCTCATATTAAGACTTTCTCCGGAAAATTTGTGAGTTATTGCGTATGTCTGTCTCACGCCATCTCAGAATACGCATATTGTCTGGTTGAAACGTAAATCTGAATTCGTCACTAAATAACATTCGCTCCCAATCATCATGACCTCAATTAATATGTTCATTTGCCCATATTTTACAGACTCTTTTATGCTGTGCAGTAAAAGGAATGCAAACTTTCGTATAAAGCATTTAAACCTGATATATGCAAGCGATTCCTTATTATATGGGTTGTTAGAAGCCCTTTAGTAGCACCAGCAGTCTTACTTAGCGTCCGGGTCGCATTATACTCGCGATTTCTACGTGCCAATTGCAACAGATATCAATTGTTTCTTGACGTTAATATTGACTGATCTTGCCTTTGCGTTCGCCAAACTCTCCAGTTCCCAAAATCCGATTCAACAGTCCAGAAATTATGCTTTGGATCACTCTAAACACTTCTGCAACACTTTATTGTATTCTTTTATTTTCTAATTGACCTATGGCCCTCCAAGTCTCTACTTCTGGCGGATTGTGATGTGTTTCTATTTCGGATGACTCTTGAACTTTCGCTATTAATCATAGAAGTAAATTTTGAGATACTGGTCCAGGAGCTTGTTGAGTTATAATACCTAACAGCCACTCTTCTTGAAAAGACGGAAAAACGTTTTAACCGAAACACATTAAAAATAAACTTCAAAAAAATATCGACTCCAATGATTGGTTATCCCACGCCAAAATTTGGTTTGGCCTATTTAAAAATGGTCATGAAACGTTTGAGAACAACGAAAAGTCAAGTCGTCTAACTGAACTGGGCGAGAAAATATTCAAAAAATCAAAACTTGATCCCGTCAAAGAAAATCCGAGATCGAGCATGAGATGGTTTAAAGACTAACTGAGGATTTTCATATCGAATATGCTTAGCGCTTTAACAGAAAGTTAAGCCTTTTGTAAAATGAATTCATAATTTTTTCCCACGGATTATTCAACGACCAAAAGTCTATAGAATTGTTTCCGAGTAACCAAGTTTTCATATTAAATCATTCACCATCTCAAGTGATTTGGTACCATGTAACTTCTTTATCTTCTCCTAACAATTATTGATGATATGAAAGCCATATAACACCACTGACAACAGTCAAGTAGCAGTGACTATGATACGATGGGTATAACAAAAACCAATACAATAAATCTATTTTAACGAATTAATTGACTCTGACAAATGTTGAATCGAAGGTGAGGACGTTTGGGGTTAAAATAAAGAATTCGAATAATTTATCTTATGGCTTACAGACTTCTCAGTCGGTGCGTATAATTTCTTCTTGATTTCTGATCTGAAACCACATCTCTGGCACTAGTACTTAACCGTCGATGTTTCATCGACTGCAGTTTCAGGGCAGCAACATTGAAATCAACAAAAGCCGTGACGATGTCCCTTGCAAGAGTGGACGAAACATTGTCGAGTCATAGTAATGCCGATAGCAGAGCTCTGACTCGGAAAATTGTCTTGTTTCCACACATTAAGATGTCCCATGGTTTCGATAGGTGTATCCTTATATTGGAAACAAAACCTTTAAATTCTATTATAACTATTTCAATGATCGGTGTATATGTAAGTAGCGAGTGTGATATTAAATTTTGACTAAAAATTGAAGGAAGTCGAATGGTTTATAGGTTGATGTGCAAAATGAGAATGTAATGAAGAATGTGGTTGCAATTATTTGTATTATTTGGTTTAGCCAAATATAATAGTCGTTTCAAAAGACAGGTAACAGGTTTCCCTTTCAGATCGTTTATTATTTATTGTCTCGAAGAATAGTTGCCTTCGCGTAAGTTAAGAAAGAATGGAAAGTATGTGTAATTCGAATTTTAGGTTTTGCTTTGTTGTCATTCCTTTGATTTTTATTGAGAATGGTAGGTATCATTAATAAAATGTGTTCACTAATACATACATATGTACAATATACATATATTTTGTGGTAGGATGTCAGTGTATTACTATTACATATTTCCGAAATAAAAGGCCTTATTTGAACGTATAACTGCAACAATCTAATCATCATCACCATGATTTTCGAATACTTATTGATAGATGTCAAACTTGTTTACTTCTATTCGAAAGTAAATGATATGTATTATGAATGCCTGTACATATACTATATTCACATTGGCATTATAAATAATGACTTTTATTAAAAATTTTGAAATATGCAAAATGGTTTGTCGTTTTTCATCTGTCATAGTCATCAAATTTCTAGCTTCTGCATATTCCCCTCCCCGATTCCAACACCTCAGGTCATTGCGCGTGCGTCCTTGAAAAACCACACCGCTCGCTGTTCTCGGAATACACCTTTCCCGCATAATAGACACAAAAGTAGTAACAGCGGCAAGTAATTCATACACTTTTTACGTATTACTTTATCGACTGTTTTTGGCGGTACGAGGCTAATCCGATAATTTCCAAGCTTCAGGTGAGTGAATGTTAAAATTTCTGATGCCGTACATTATCGAACTGTGTATGGCTTATCGATATTTTAAGCGGCTGTTAACGCGAACCTAACCTTGATGTGTGTTGTTTCGTCCGTAGTGGTGGGGAGAGTTTCTAACTGCGTAGTTTAGCTTTGTTGGCTGATTCTTGTTTTGAGAGCCCACAACATTGTTAACTTTGTTGAATTTTTTTTTTAATTTAATTTTTATTATAGTGAAGATTGCGCAAATATACGGGGTATGCCGAATATTTAATTTTCGTTTTCTTAGATTGCGTCAATTTTTTTCAGATATTTGATTTGATTTTTTCAAATAGTTTTTGTGTATTGAGTATAGATCCTCACTCGTTATAGAATCGTTATGCTTTAGCAATAACGAAACCAAATTGAAAACTTTATTTAAGGAAGCAATAATAATACATTCTTAGATTTTTCAACTTACCAGAAATGAAATTGCTGGTGAAGTAATAATATTAACAATAAAAATAAAAATTTTTTGCAACAAAAACAAAGATGACATGGTCTAATAAAACATTTATGGAATAGAAAGAAGAATACTCAAAATGCAGAAAAAAAAATGCTGCTTAAATTGAAATGATAATTATTTTCTTCCAAAAATATCCTAAGGTTTAGTTGTATTCTAGATTTATTCACTCGGGTTGGTATATCTCTAATATTGTTGGTGAGAAAATGAGTATAATAATGCGCTTATTTATCGAATTTTGTTTTATATTGTAATTCATTTTCTATTAGACCAGTGAAAGTGTGCATCGTTAAATAGTGTCCAAATAAGCAGAAACAACAATTTTCCTTCGTTTAGATATAGTTTTTGCCACAACTATTATCCTCTTGTGAATTTTTCCACTATAAGATTAATTAATAAAACGGATACCTATTAATGATTGAAGTTGACAGCATGTACCAAATTTGGGTTAACTTTGTACCACCACATTTGTTTTCGATCGTAATAATTAACATTAGCGTCACTTGCATATGTAATGATGATGTAATTAAAAAATGGAAAATAAGCAGAATTATCTTAGTGTTTAAGAAAGGAGATCACTCACATACCAGCAACTATAGGCCTATGAGTATCTTGTCAAATTTTGCCAAAATAATCGAACTCGTTCACTATGATAAATTGTTTATCCAACCTTTCCTTATCAATTAAGTAGCATGGATTTATTCCCGATAGGTCTACTGTTAGCAATCTGGTCGAGATTAATCAATTCACCAGCGAACAAATTGAAAACGTCAAGTGGACTTCAGCAAAGCTTTCGATACTATAAACCATGGCATTTTGACTTGTAAGTTGATAGTCTATGGCTTTGCTTCGAGTATTACTAATCTTCCTATCTGCAAAATCCTTTCGGTTACGTTCATTATAATGGTTTCTCATCTAATCTCTTTTGTATTTCCTTAGGAGTTCCCCAGGGCTCCCATTTGGGCCCTTTTTTGTTCAATATTTATGTAAACGTTTTCTTGGAATTATCCGCCTCTAAGGATAAGGCATTTTTTAAAAATGGGATATACAAATTGCCATCGTGCTGGAGAGAAATCATAAATAATGATGGAAATTATATTATTCAATAAAGTTTATCCAAGGTATGAAAAATTTATTATTTTGTTTTATTCTAAAAACGGACAGAACTTTCCGGTAGACCTGATATTTACCACTAAACCAATTACAACAGGTTATTCTTGGTTTAAAATCAATAGGATATAATCGATTGATTACAGAAATCTTATATAGATGCATACGGAGACTATTCTTTAATGTTCTTGAACAAGTCTTGTTGCATAAATCTACAAAGACCAATTTCAAAGCGCATAAATCTTGTATTCTTTACTAACATACTGTCTGTACTGATAACTTTCGTCATAACTTCTTTGAGATAGTTCATCTATCTTTTCTACATCGCTGCATGTCATCAGCTACCAGTTAAGTAAGAAGCGAAGGTTTTCTTCATGATTTTCTCTTACAGATATAATTTTTTGTTTCAAAGTGTTCCAAAACCCTTCGCTAATATCCCATGAAAACAACTTAAGCAATATTTACCTTGGCAGATACTTCATTAAATTGCTAAAAACATGACGCCAGAGGTTAAGTCAAGTTTTCGTCAGGAACGTGCATGACATTCGAAAACGGGTCATTGAGTTGAATGCGTTTTGCTCAGTCGTCAATATCATTGCAAAATCGTTAATAAAATCTGAAATGCATGGTTGTTTTTAAACATCGAATTTTATATGAAAATGTTATTTACGCAAATAAGGAACTTATTTTAGGATTTATGAAAATAACTGATTGTGAATATAACAGAAAATCGATACAGGAATGAAGAGTAAAAGAGAAAGAAGAGGAAAAATTATATTAGGTGCGCAACTAAGTTCTCGCTGTTTTTTTTGATGAAAATGCAACTTTATTGTGAAAAAATGTTTACAAATATGAATCATTCAAAATATTGCCCATCGCTAGCGACAACTTTTTACCATCTTTCTGGCAGAGCTCGAATACCGTCACGGTGGAAGTGTTCGTCTTTTGAGGCTATCCACGAATCATGCCATTTTGAGATGTCTTCATATGAGCGGAACTGCTGATTAGCCAGACCATGTGCCATCGAACGGAACAAGTAATAAACGGACGACGCAATATCTGGGGAATATGGCGGGTGGGGTAGGACCTCCCATTTGAGCGTTTCTAAGTAGGTTTCAACGGGTTTGGCAACGTGAGGCCCAGCTTTGTTATGCTGTAGAATTACTTTTTCGTGCCTCTGCTCGTGTTGTGGTCGCTTTTCGCGCAGTGGTCTGCTCAATCGCATCAATCGAGTTCGATACCGTTCCCCAGTGATGGTTTCGTTCGGTTTCAACAGCTCATAATAAATAACACTGCCTTGGTCCCACCAAATACACAGCAAAACCTTCGCAGCGTGAATATTCGGCCGAACCGACGACGTAGAAGCATGACCGGGCAGTCCCCATGATTTTGTTCTCTTTGGGTTGCTGTAATGAATCCATTTTTCATCATCCGTAACGATGCGATGAAGAAAACCCTTCCTTTTTTGCCGCTGGAGCAGTTGTTCACAGGCGAAAAAACGACACTCAACGTCTCTTGGCTTCAAATCATAAGGAACCCAAGTTCCTTGTTTTTGAATCATTCCCAACGCATACAGTCGCTGGGAAATGGCTTGGCGGGTAACACCTAATGCTGAAGCAAGCCCTTTTTGCGTTTGGCACGGATCCCCATCGAGCAATTCAGTGTCTTCGAAGGTTTTTGGTCTTCCTTCACGCGAACGGTCGTCAACATCGAAATCACCGTCTTTGAAGCGACGGAACCAATCACGGCACGTTGTTTCACTTAGAGCAGCATCTCCGTAAACTTTTTGGAGTTCTCGATGCCCTTCAGCTGCCGTTTTCTTCGAATGAAAGAAGAAAAGCAACACTTCCCGCAAATGACGATTATTTGGCACAAAATCAGACATTTTCACACAACCAAAAGTATATGACGCAAAAACAAAATCACTAATGTGTCAAAGCGTTTTGTTTACCATATGTCTAAGCTTGGGTCATGACGTTTTGGTTATGTCACAATCGACCAGCACTTACTACAGGAGCCATCTCTTGAAAAACAGCGAGAACTTAGTTGCGCACCTAATAATAAAAGCTAACTGAAGACAAACACGTGCGACTATGGTAAAAGAGGTTACAAAACAATTTATTTGATAACAAAAAGCGATCCAGAGTGGTTGAATGTGTCGCTTCATTGAATTTTGTCTTGTGCTGCTTAGCTTGTACATCGATCTTATATTATAATCATAGGCGTGCTAGCGAAATTAGCAAGGAAACACAATCAACGAGCAGGTGTGTTGTATTAAATGATGGTTAATCTGATGTGAAATGTTTTGTGTAAAATGAAAAATATGCTTTTAATGAATAGAAAAGTAAAAATGGAAAACGTAGATTAAATAAGTTACTAGAGCTGAATTTGAAGGAGCCTGTGGTTGATTAACTTAATCACTAAGGTTGATATATAACCCCTTTCCACATTAACTTTCGTAATTCTGTATACGCATTTCGACAACTAAGTTGTCATCATCAGCAGACAATTGCAAAGTGTCGCACCTGGTAAACCACGGCGAAAAATACTCGTACGTAAAACAAACTCCGTACGCGATCTGTATAAGAATACACAGTGTATATTTTGGTTCTCAACGGTACAGTTTATTTTTTTATGTTAATTATTCGCAGTTATGTTTTACTACATTGTGTTTTAAAATAAACCGCAAATGGTCGATCGGTTGTAAGTCCGGTGTTGTATCGGCCATTCCAGGACTCGAAAGTTATTGTCGCTTAACCAATGTATTGGCTCTTTCAATCGGTGAAAAGATGCATTGCTCTGTTTAAAATAATAGTTTGAATCATAATCGTTAAAGTATGAGGCGCGACATATAAGCAATGAGTCTTATTCCCAATCGTACGTTGAACTGCAAAATAAATACCTTAGCGATAGGTCACAAATAAACAAATACAGCGTTTCCAACAACTTTCCCAACTAAAAAAGCAACCTTAAATCCCTCTAAAGTTATCTTATTAAGAACACGCGTCGCTGTCATTTGGATGGTCTTAACTTCTTAAAACGAGTTCCTAAACGAGGAAGATGTCGCAAGTGGTGAAGTCAAGTCTCTATGAAGGAAGAGGGTGCACAGGAGCTATTATCGTAGTCAAAAACCCGAATAATCAACGCTGAATTCGACAGGGCATTATAATGTAGCAATCATCCCTTTTTCTGCCAATTCTGGAAAATGCGTGGCATCTTCGTTCTCAAACACTTCAAAACTTCGACATAGAATTGACTATTCTAATGGGCCTATATAAATCCATATCTTGAATATCAAAGAAAGCGTTTTACTTTCCGATTTCTGACATCTTTCATTGGTCACAACTCACTTATTGTTTTATCTGTTGTTGGTTTCAGAGTTGCACTGTTTTTCGTCTAATTTCATAGGAAATTTGGTGTTCATCCGTTGCTCTTTTTTTCTCTGCAGGACCTACTGAATGTGGTGAGTCAATTGACAATTGACAAAAAGTCTCGCTATTTACCTGTCACTCTTCGTAAAGGATCCCAATACTTTTTCTAGTATCGCTGTGTACATCTTTATAAAAATAAACCAAGTTATAACACTCCTCGTCGTCTTCATCATAAGTATTATGTAGTCGGAGTGAAATGCTTCACTTCTACACTGTCGGAACTGTCTGCTAAGTTTTCGCCATGTATTAATAAAAAAAGGCAAATAAAACCCCTTTTCACATTAATGTTCGTATTCTGTATACTATATATACACTCCGCGCAACATGAATAGGACCAACTGCATATATGACATTTGTAGTTGGTATAAACATGGTAGCGCGCTGGAATTGTTATTTTCGAAAATAAGAGGGTTGATAAAAAGATGTATGTAGGTACCAAATATAATTTTTGTAAAAGTCAATGCAAATGTACGTTACTAATGACAATAAGTAGAGTAATTAAACGCCACTTGAATACGACCAATCTACAAAATAAAAGATTCGTTTGCAATAACAAAATACTTTATTGTTCAATAATGAGTACTTTTGCCATTATTTCTTATAACCTCGAATAGTCGGGATGGAATGGAATTATACAGGGTTCTCAAGTAGTCAACGGGAAGTTCCGCCCAACTTCGTTTCAGCGCCTGCTCTAGTTCGTCAGCGCAACTGAATTGGGTAGCATTGGAGTACAATTTACGCGACAACCATCCCCAAACATTTTCTATGATGTTCAGGTCGGGGGAGAGCGATGGCCAATCGAGAACCTCCATGCCTTGTTCTTGAAACCAGCGTCGAACAATGCGCGCGGTGTGAATACTGGCATTGTCCTGTTGGAAAATAAATGGCCCACCTGCCATAACGTTGGAAAATTTGTCTTTCACCTGTTGCAGCAGCTGGACGTACTTTTCCGAATTCTGTCTGCCCTTCACTATTACTAAATCAACAGGTCCGTTATAGGAAACAGCTCCCCATACCATGACTGAACCAACATCGGCTCGCCTTCGTGACTGAATCACTTGATCTTTACGTAAATCGTGGAAATAATAAGAAAACCCATCCGGGCCATCTAAATTAAACTTCTTCTCGTCACTGAAAATAACAGTTTGCCATTCTCTTGTCCACCCCATTTTTGCTTGAGCAAACTGAAGACGTGCAGTGCGCTGAAATTCCCTTAAAGGAGGCCGTCGTTTAATTTTCAAACGTTTTAAATGCGGACAGGTCTTCAGTAACTTCTGTACAGTTCTTACCGATGCATTCGTTCCAACGTTATTCGCGAATTGTCTTGCCGTTAATGCCGAATTCGATTCTTCGCGTAATATGGCTCGACGTTCTCTCTTAGTTGTAACGGATGTTGTTCGCCCTTTAAAACGTTTTCCATAATTCTCGGGATCCCTAATAAAATTGTTCACAACCTGGTGTGATCGACTTATTTTCTTTGCAGTAGCCCTTGAGGAATACCCTTCTTGATGGAACGCTTTAATTTTTCCAATTTCTTCCATACTTAAGCACTTCTGTCGTCCCATCGTTGCACAATACTCTTAATTACAGATGTTTGTTTATACGGATACACGTTGTAACTCGACACTCATCCGGTAGCTTACTATTAAATACTGGTCGTATCCAACCGGCGCGGTGCATTTTATATGTATGTGGTACTTACGTCACCCAATGCATAACGTTAGGCACTATTGCGCAATAATGCGTATTATTTGCCATATCATACCATTACAAACTTGCATTGTATTTTTAGTAAATGAATTGTTTTTCAAACCACCGAAAGCTTGCAACAAGTCGGGTGGTCCTATTCATGTTGCGCGGAGTGTATATACATAACTAAGTCGATAACTAACATCAGCAGTATTTAGTTTTGTGCGGTATAAATCTGTTCAAGTTTTACCGCAGATCCAGGAGTGGCACTGTGATCACTTTTAGTGCGTAACTCGGGACCTGGCCTTCAAATATGATTGTTCTTTGGGTGCGTTCTTATAGATCATGACATGATAATTACGATGCTTCAAACCAGAACATCGTATCTCTTCTCGTTCCGAAGTTATACGCATTCTTAGAACGCCATAATCAAGGGTCACTTTTGGTGCGTAACTCGGGACCTGGCCTTCAAATATGATTGTTCTTTGGGTGTGTTCTTATAGATCATGACATGATAATTATGATGCTTCAAACCAGATCATCGTATCTCTTCTCGTTGATGATGACAACTTAGTTGTCGAATTTTTTTTTTGATTAATTCAATCAACCATAGTCTCCATTAGAATTTACCTACACTATAAACGTATATGCAGCTTTAAATAATTAAATGAAAAACACCAATTTCTATATAAAGGCTTACGAACCATATTATTTTTGGTCAAGTTTCAATAGATCAGTATTGTTATGTTTTAATTCACTGATTTCGTTTTTTTTTTTGATGGTTCTGTGTCAATAAGAATTTTCAACGGTCAATACAAATACTTGGGTTTGATTAAACAACTCGTCTTTTTATATTTTTTGAGGAAACAATTCTCTCGTCAGTAAATCCTCAGTCTCCCAAGGTTTCTCCGTGTTACAGTTGCTTGAGAACTTTTTTTGTCTATCATTAATTCGCGCGTTTTTATGTCGTCTTGTAATGTAAAAAACATTAATTCCCGGGTTTTGATATCGTCTTGTAATGCAAACAAATGTACTCAAATTAATAAAGACCCTTTTTACAATGAGGCTATTTATATTAAAGTATAGATAGGATCTTTTTTTTAATTTTTGGAATTATGTAAGGCAACGCTAAAGTATGTATCTCGTTGGATATTTCATTTTTCCATGTAAATGTCCTTTTACTCTCTAGACCTTGTAATTCTACCGTTTCTAAAATACGGAATTTTGGGAAGGGTTCTTAAAGTCCTTGTCGTTTACCCCATCATTTAGTTTATTGTAGGGTTCTTAATTAACTCTGTTTATTAAGCACAACACTAGCACGTAACGTAAGATTAGAAAGACTCTTTTATCTTTTTTGTATTAGTTTTTTAAATATTTTTTCTGGTCTCGGTTATTCTAATCAATTAGTTTTATTCTAATTTAGTTGTTATTTTCTCTGTTGATCTCAACTCAAGAAAAGATTAAGTGGAGAATTCTGAACTTACTCCCTTACTTTTACCTATTCTTTGTGATAAATATTTTCACTGGTATATTTTGATCTCTTCTCTATATATTTGTTCCACTTATGTTTTTAATTGTGTCATTGCTGCTGTTGATAATATATTTGAGTATTTATTATATACTTTATTCTGCTTTATGTTATTTCGTAATTTTGCAAAAATCGTTTATCTAATTCTCATTAATTTAATTTCTTGCTTTTTTTCATCTTTCTCCATTTCTCACGAATAAAAGAAAGACATAATTTGAATACTTTTCTGCCCGTTTCTATGAACTATGAATGTAATAACCACATTAAAAGAGTATTAATATGTACACAGTTTGTTTCGAAGAAAACAGAACTTTTTTAAAATAAAAACGAAAGCTTACTATTTTGGTAAAATTCATTTATTTTATTCAAAGTAGTCGCCTTCGGCTTAAATACAACGTTTTGCACGGTCAATTATTATGTCGAATGAATTTTTAATGGCTTCGTCGTCATCATAACGCTATCTTTTCATCGGCAAATGTAGTTTGGAGAATAGATAGAAATTACAGGGGGGCAAATACGGTGAATGGTTGATGGTTAAAATACTATTTGTAGTTAGAAAATCAGTGATAAGCGTCGAGCGACGAGATGGTGTATTTTCATGTAACAAACGCCAGCTACCATTTTCATGATATTGAGAGCGCACACGACGAATACGCGCCAAAAGACGCATTATAACACCAGGATAATATATAGATAGCATTGACTGTTTGACTAGTTGGTACAAACTCTTTGTACACTATGCTTGCAAACGGCTTTATTTCGGTCTTTCTTCGCTTGGATGCTTCCATTCAGAGCTTTGACGCTTGGTCTCTGGAACATATTCACGTCTCATCTTCAGTTACTACAATAGAATATCTGAAGTTTTTGTCTTTTTTTGAGTCTTTAAAAATAAGTCTGTACAATGTTGATTTCGAAGCAATTTTTGATCATTAGTTAGCTTGTGTGGTACAAACCTTGCACAAATCTTTCTCAGTCTCAAATGCTGTGTTAAAATGCGATGAATTGAATCTTTGGAAATATTTAATTCCATTCTCACGTATCGCAATGAAGATTTTGGCTCATTTCTGATAAATTCACGCACAAGTTCGATGTTACTTTCCATAACCACAGATTTTTTGCACCAGGGTGTTCGTCGTCAATTATGTCCGTAAGACCGTATTTAAATCGTTTACACCACTCAGACACGCTCGTACGTGATAAACACGCATCACCATAGATTTGTTTCATCAAATTAAGCGTTTTAGTAAACGAATTACCGAGTTTAAAACGGAACTTGATATTTGCTCTTTGTTCAAAATTAATTTTTCGACCAATACCAAATACACATTGTTATTTTATGCGCAATTTCTTGCTTCTAATGATGCAAATGTCATGATATTTTGACATAACATTGGTGAAAAATCTACCGACACATATTTTTTTTAATATTGTATATGACGCCACTAAGAATTACTATTTTAAAAAAGTTCGGTTTTCTCTGCGACAGACTGCGTATATTCGATGAATTTTACTTGTTAGTTAAATAAAGTGATCTTGAATTAATGATGAATAAATTGATTGTTTAATTAACAGTCAGACAGTTAATTCGTAAGAAAGAAGCAAAAAGGAATTTTTTTCCATTTGTTAAAAATCACTATCTGGACACCAACTGAGTGCGAAACCAGTCCTCCACTTTTGTCCTAAAGTGAATGGTTTACTGCAGTGTTATTGTATTGACGACGTAGTTACATTATGTATAGAAATTCGACCCTCCCTAATGGTTTTTGTCTATCGTAAATTTCCTTTTGAGGTACAGTTACGTGAGCGTCACGGAGACTACAAATATGTACAATATTATGGCTATGTGACTATAGAAAACAATCGCATACAGTAAAACATTGCGTTTTTACATAACTTTCGGAGACAGCTATTGCAATCGTTCTTAAATGTCATCGATCGATTATCTGTATTCTATTTGTCAATCAATAAGTCAATTTTGTTCAGCAAACGTTACTTCAGCGGTATTCCAGTCGTTCTTTGAAGTTCTAGAAATATTTCCCCTGGCAAATACGTAATGGGCCGTCAAAGTTATTAATTAAGTAGCAATTCTCTGGGTACCAAGACCTTTTCAAAGCTTGTTAAGCGGCGTTTTCAGTAGAAGGTACATATATTAGAATTATTAATTTATTGTACCTGTAACTGGTAGAACCGCAACATATCCTATGTAAACATAACAGGAAAGTACTTGTATGAGTAGTTAAGACAGGAAAGTGAATAATTTAGTATTCTGCATAGGTATTTCGATAGCTATGTTGTAATCATCAGCAGATAATTAATCACAGTGTCGCACCTAGAACCACGGCAAAATCCACATGGAAACACAAAGTCTATACTAGAGTTACACCGTCGAAAGCCAAAAGCATACTGTGTTTGAGTCTCATTTTTCTGAACCACTGAAAGAATAGATGAAATCTATTAGTTATTTACCGATAATTTGAAATGTGTGGGAAAAGTGTATTCAACTCTGACCTTTCATATTTTCTGACCCATTAAATGGGTAAATTTTGAAGATGTGAAAGTATTTTAAACATTATCTTTCATATTTACTAAGCCTCTGAATGAGCATGGATGATAGAGTCTGCTAATTTTAAAGATGTAGTAGCGTATAAGGTACTAAAACATTGCCTGCATGAACTTGGTAAAATCTCGCATAACATTCTGGATTTTCAAAGTTTCCTATCTTATTTTGGCTTATAAACTTTCGCGGTCGTTGTCCTTAATTTTTTCTAGGATTCCGAGCTGAAACCGTGTCTCTAGCATTGTTTTTTTGCTTGCCACCGTTACGTCCATTCTCGCAAGAGACATCATCAGGACTATTGCTGATCTTTTTGCTACATTGCAACTGAAGATCCGTTAGATCAGCAAGGGGCTATATTGGAGTCGCTGACTCACTGGAACGTTACACTTGTTGTGAGGTGGTTTTGAAAAAAGGGCTTCTGGCATGCTGTATAAAGGGTAGCTGTCATCGCGTTGTTAGAGTAAGGGGGGTGAAATTAATGGTTCATTGTGGGTATTAAATTTGTCACCGTCCAAAGCCAAAATTTGACTAGTAAAAGTTTTTTCTGATCTTAATTCATATCTTAATTTTTCTTGGTTTGATTGTTAGATTAGATAAAACTCAAAAGGGGAGACCTGCAGCGAGTATAAAAATATTTAGAATTTGTAATAATACAAGAGGGAAAAGTGGACGAAACTTTACGGATCATGTGCACTATTATAAAAAATAACAAAAGAAAGAATATTACCTAACAAAACCATCTTGAAAAAAAGGAAGTACTGGAAGGAGTAAATGTTGAAATATATAAAAAAGTAGTGATCCCGATGTTGAGTCTTCATCTTCAGAAACTTGGACGTTAATTGAAGAGCACAAAAAGATCTAGGAGTTATTAAGACAAGGAAAAATATAAATCTAAATTAAAATAATTAAAATAAACACAAAATTGGGAAATTTAAATGTAAAATCAGTAGACGATAGAATAGAAAAGAAATTCTAAGATGGTTTGAATATATAAAACGGAGAGACGAGATTAGTAAGAATGGGATTCTGAGCACGAAGTATCAGAAAGAAAAAAAGGTCGAGGAAGGGGTGGCAAGAAGGAGTTACAGTCGCTCTGGAGAGAAGAGATGCAAAATATGGTACAGGACAGAGGGGTACAGAAACATATGGAGAGCATCCGCCAGTGATAATTCAACTTCACTCAGTGTTTTAATTTAAGACGTAAAGTAAATACGCTGTACAGATTAAGCGAAAAACTAGTTAAGGGAGCTCTGGAGAGAAGAGATCGAAGAGATGTAAAATATGGTACCATGGATATGGTAACATGGAGAGTATCCATTAAAGACAACTCAACTTTACACAGTGATTTAATCAAAGAGGTAAAGTGAATAGGCTTTACCGATTAAGTGAAGAAGTATACTAGATTTGATTACAAGAGGTGATTACAGAGCCTATTCGACTACGACTTTTTAATTTCTATTGTGGTCCTCATTCCTCTTTAGCAGACGTTTTCTAGCGTTATTCTTTTGATTAGACCTAACAGCTTCGAGAGTTCTATTTCATTTGTTGGTTTTCCATTTGCAGAAATCACGTTCTTTCCAAGCCCTCACATCTATACAGCAAGTGATTCGCCGTTTCGTCTGTTATTTAGCAGAATCTATATACAGTTTCTTTTGTTAAAAGCATATATTTGAGGAGCTCTGTTAGTAGACCCACTATTATCCCAACGGTTGTCTGTTTCTCTTTAGTAGGTGCGTTGTAAATTTGGGTGACCGTTACACAAGGAAGTATTTCGTCTGCCTTGTGTCCATCTAAGTCAAACCTTATATGGTTATGCGATATTTGGTAGGTGACACAATAACAAACGAACAATTTCTGTGTACTATTAATTTGCATTAATTTGTAACACCTTCTATTGTTCCGTAGTATAAGTTGGCTTTTGCTTTCCGAAAATATCCTTAAAACTATTATTATTTCGTTAGACTTTAGTTATTTCATAAAATTAACATTTGTTTATTAATGACAATACTTCCCGGTGGTTTTATGTATTTGGTTCTTGTTGACAGTAAATTAACAGAGAATTTCTTTTTTCTCTTTTCACAAGTTGTGTTAAAAATCTATGAAAGAAGAAAATCGAAATTTGTCTATTATTTACAACACTATCAGTAGCTTTATGCATTAAGGCCTTTTTGTTTACAATAGATCACCGGCAATACGCTAGAGTAGTCAAGGCCAAGATTTTGTAACTGATCCAGTTAAACAGACCTTACTGCTGACAGTTGTTGAATGGATGATTATTAATCAAATTGAAAAGAATTTATTGCGGCTTTGTTTACTAGACCTCTTGACACCGAGACGTAAAAAGATGAAAGCAATACAGATTATATTTAAAGATGTTCATGCAGAATATTCGTACATTCTATCTCGCGATGCCTTACATGCTTTTCGAATTCAAACATTTTCCTAATAGCATTAATGTTCATGCCGATAACGGACGAGGTTGGACGACTTGACCTCGAAGCATTTCGGGAGAACTTATAGCACCCAAATTCAGTCGTATCATTTGGGCAATGATCCAAACACTGGTCGATATTCAATCTACGCACAAAAGTGTAGATTTTCTCGGTATTCCATTGTCAACAAAAATGACATAACAAAATATTTACACTGTCAAAATTCGAAAGCACTCTAAGACAGACTCCTAGCTTGAACTGGTCTCAACTGGCCTTTTATGTAAAGATTACTTTCAAAAAAATTTATTCCATTTTTGCCAAAATACTGGTGGCGTCATTGAACACAATGGACCATATTGTATTATTAGATAAATTACAAGAATGTTAAAAGGAATCATTCTATTATTAATAACACCCTATCTACTACATATGTTTCACCGATATCACGGATCGTCAGGCAGATTTGTGTAATTAATGAACGCTTCTTTTTAGTTTGTTGGAGTTAGGGCTCTGCCCTTTTACTCTTAGTCTTGGCGTTGATTAGTCTTGATTTTGATTGTATTGTTACTATTCCTGCCCGCTGTCTTCACTTGTGATTTCCATCCGTGGTCGTTTATATTTGGAGTGTAGTGTTGTGTATTCTGTTACAGGTGTAAGTGTCGGATTAATGAATGATTCCTTGGTAGCTTCTATCATATCATTTCGATACAGAAAAGTAATGGATAACAAGCGCCTCCCTCTGTCCACTATACCGAACGACAAAGCGAGAAACGCGTCTATCTCGCTTGTCGATAACTACGTTATTAGAGCGTATAAGACAGACGCATTGCGTAACGGCGTAACGTAGTTATCAACAAGCGAGATAGACGTGTTTCTCGCTTTGTCGTTCAGTATAGTGGACGACAGAGGGAGGCGCTTGTTATCCATTAGATAAATTACCTTTACAATAGATCAGCAGTTAACTTGCCTTCTGTTTTTTATAAATCGTTTTGAAATTATTTTATTGGTGGTTCAAATTAATTCATATAAGAACATATTTCGTTATAATAAACAACTATTTGCCAATAAAGTTATGATTGCGACATGTTTTGCCTAATTCCAGGGCTCATCAAGCAATTGGAATTTTGTTGGCACTTGTAAGCATCATGTAGATGTAGATGTTAGTATCAGAATAATATAATGAGAGAGAACTTTACGTCCATCTTTTGGAACAAAGTGAAAACACTATATCGCATTAGCTACTATGTGCAGAACACTTCTGTGACTAGAGTAACCAGTGACTTGTGCATATACACAGCTTGTTGAAATTATTTGACGCATTATAATTTCGTTAGGTCAAAATTTTCTTTTTCTTTATTATTTACAACTTTCACGGTGGTTTTATGAAATATATTTAGGTATGTTTTAATCAAATAACGTTAATATAACCCTTTTCCACAATAATTTTCGTATTCTGTACACGTACGTTAACAACTAAGTTGTCATCATCAGCACATAATTAATTACTGTGTCGCACCTGGAACTATGGTAAAATTCTACGGTTCAGGTCTAGTACAGACTTTGCGTATCGTGCGCATTTTACCGTGGTTTCTGGTGGCACTGATTCATTATCTGCTGATGATAACAACTTAGTTGTCGAAATACGTATACAGAATACGAAAATTATTGTGGAAAGGGGTTATATTGACCTTAATTGATTAAGTAAATCAACAATAGTATTCATTAAAATTTAGCTACATATATTTATGTAAGATGTTATTCACTTCGCGGTATCTCTATACCAACGAAGAGAAACTAAAAGCTTCAAGTTATCGTGTAGGTACAAAGGGTACTAGGAAAGTTTTGTAATATGACGCAACAATGAATCGTAAGAAGCTGCTTGTTGCTGCATGTTGAGACATGTTCATACGTGCATAATAGCCGCTGCGCCATGTCGGTGGGCTCAGTTATTCATTAGCAGTGAGAGTGTAAAGTGCTTGCGATGGCATCGTGGTCACGAATGAGATAATGGCAGTTTTGCGTTATAATTTCGTGCTTGGTTTAAACATAGACCAGTGCTTCGAAGAAATGACTCTTGCACTAGGTGATGTTTGTCCACATCGCACAACGATATTCGTGTGGTATAGAGAATTCCAAAGGGGAAATTTAACTGTAGAGGATGCTGAGGGGCCGGGAAGGCCACGAACGTGTCAGTTACAGAGGAAAACGTTACTACTGTGAGGGAAATGCTTGGCAAGGACAAGCGAGTGACCTACCAACAGATAGAGGGTACTTCAGGCCTAAATGCACCATCAATTCGTTCGATTCTGTATGATCATTTGCACGTGAAGAAACTTTGTTCTTTCTGGGTGCCGCATCGACTGGCTGAAGAGCAGATGACACGACGTGTGACTTGGTGCTGGGAGATACTAAAAAAGGGACAATCTCGGTATGTGAACAACATCGTGACAGATGACAAAACTTGACTGTACTATTACGATGTGCCGACAAAGCTCGAAACAAAGTTTGGGTCTTTGATGATGAGGACACACCCGTAGTTGTCAGAAAATCCCGATCTGTAAGGAAGAAAATGATAGTTGTATTTTTCAAATCGAGTGGAATTGTGGAAGGCGTCGTTTTGGACACACAGAAGACAGTCACAGCTAAGTGGTATACTGAACAGAGCCTGCCTAAAGTCATTGGATCTATGAAGAACCTGCGGCTAAAGTCAAGAATGGACACCTGGTTCCTCCATCACGATAATGCTCCAGCTCACCGCGCCAAAGCTTGCACCGAATATTTGACCACGACAGGATTGAAACTTCTCGAGCACCCTCCCTACAGTGCAGATTTTGCATGTGAAAATGAAGCTAAAAGGGAGGCGGTTTTCCAATGATGAGGACCTTCTGCGGGCTTGGGACAACGAGCGTGCTTTACTTCCTAGTGAAACTTGTCAGAACTGGTTTAAAGATTGGTTTCGTAGGATGGAGAAGTATATTGAGTGTAGAGGAAATTACTTTGAAAAAATTAAATAAACAAAGCTGTATTGCAAAACTTTCCCAGTACCCTTTGTATATTAAATTTTTAGAAAATTTTTAAGTATATCGAATTTTTTTTTCTAGGAATTTTTATTTATCGTTGGTTTTAAGTTTTTATTGAAATAAAATAATTTTATAAACGCTCGTTTCGTTTCCTGTGTTCTGTCAAAATGTGTTTTGATGCTTTACTTTAACGCACGCCTATAACGTATGCATCAAATGCGGTGTGAAAAATACCAATTCCAGCATCACGTAAAAAATTTAATAAAACAATCATCTCGAAACCAACCTGTATATATAATTGCAAATAGTATGTCAGTTTACCCCACATCGACGCTCCTGTTTTCATTACAAACTTCAAGGACATACCTTTACTCATTCAATCTATACAATTATACGTTAAACGTTATCTTGGCTTAATAAACTTTCTAAATGACAGAATTCATTACAAATATGCTACTGTATTCTGTATGTTTTACGTCTTTTTCTAATAAATAGATTAGAAAACCTCTCTTTTAATTAGAAGAATGCACGGCCTTATAAATTCTGCAAGAAAACTCCTTTTTATTTATAATTTTGTTGGATGGGTATAATTTATTTTTACTTCCTAGAATATGAATTAAAAAGAATAAATTGAATTATGTCCTTATACGTTCAATTAACATAAGGGTGATTAGGGCAGACGGATTTTCAATGAAAGTTGAGCAAACTTTGTAAATTACGGAGTCGAAAGCATGTCCATTATTAAATGAAGTAAGGATCTGTTTCACCAAAGATATATATGTATTCTGTATTTCAACAATAATTAATCTATTACGGAAATTTTTGGATTTTTTCTAAGTTTTAATTGACCCTATTGAGTTGTACACCAGCATTTTGAGAAAAGCACGGAAAATTGACTAAAACTGACCGAAAATTTTGAAAATGCCCTTTGGAATTACAACTTGTAATGAGTTTAAGGATTTTCAATCAGTCTTTGCCGAAATAGCGATACCTAAGGCAAGAAATAATCACCACAGAGTATGTATTTTGTAAACAACATATTTTCTAAATTAGTAACAGTTAATAGATTGCACCAGATCAAAAGCAGTACGTTTTTGTCATGCGCGTTGGACCCTTTTGTGAAACAGCGACGCGTCGAACATATTGTTATCTCTGTCCGAATCGTTGTGCTTATGTATGGGAAGTTCAAATACTTGTGGCCCCTCCCTAGACTCTGTCATGAATTAGGACATTCGATTGTGATATTTGTTTTACATTTTTGTTGCTGTCGTTTCTTTGTTTAGGTAGAAATATGAAATCTGAAGAAAATTTTTAGTTTAATTTTAGAGATATGTCACAGATGAGACGGAAACAAGAAAGTGGATATCACCATAATTGGAAATTTTAAAAAATTGCAATTATTTTTGCACGTCGATGTCAGACACCCAATTGACTTCATAAGTAGTATTATTATTGTGAATTTTGAGAAGATAATCGGATATTAATAATATTCATAACATGTAAATCAGATCTTGTGGTTGTATAAAAGTCTATTTATATTTCAGATAAATGAAGGCGTGTCTATAGTGAAAATCGTGGGTAGTGTGATATCCACTATGATAAAATATTGGATTAGGCCATGTTTTTACTGAAATTGACGAATTTTCATGCGTTTATTGATAGATGTCAAAGGGATATTAAAGAAATTTTGATTACACTGTCTATATGCATATCTAAAAATTACTTTAATTAGTAAAAATGATGCTTGACATGTTGAAGATGAACTTCTGACATGCACAAAATTCGAAACGTATGCCAATTTCGATTTTTATTTCCAACACATTTCCAAATTTCTCCTCTGGCCGTCGTCCCCTTCCCCTCGTGCTCGGTCACTCTCCGCACGTTGCGCTTGCGTCTTTCGAGCGCCATATTGCGAGGCATTCTGCGTTTCCCCTAGTAGATGGTACAACTGTGTCGGAGCCCGTAGCAATATTCGACAATTCTCGACAATTTTTTTTGCAAGAAATACGTGGTTCGACCGTTAATTTTGAAACATACGGTAAGTGAAACTTAAACATCACTCGTACCTGTTCTGCATTTTACGTTTATCGATATTTTACGTGTTATCGTAATATCCTCGCGTAAACATAACCTTGATGCTTATGCGTCGTGTTAGTAGGGGTGGGGGAATTTCTAGCTACGTCACTATATCGTTAACCAGTTCGTACATGAATGTCACATATTTTGACAGGTTTTTCATTAGTTTTTTGACATTTTATGAATTATGAATGTTTTAAATTGATATTTTTGGTTAATTTGTTTAAAATTAAATATAATTTTTTTTTATTTGAAATTATTACATTTTTTTACTTAAAAATACATCATTTGGAAATTTGTTATTTTTTACTTGTTTATATTTATTTTGTTATAAATATATACGGGGCCTTGTTAAATGTAATTTATAAATTTTATTTTATTAGCATGTTTTTGCAGACTATTTTATTTTTTCAGCGAATGTTATTTTTATTTTGTGTGAAGTTATTATATTTTCTTGTTGGTTATCTTCATTGTTAACTGGAATTGTATGTGAACATGTTTTAACAAGATTTATTATCTGAATATGTACAGAAATGCTGATGTAAATGTGTTTCTTTTTATAGAGTTTACGCTCGTTATAAAACATTTTGTTTAATTATAAATAATAAAAAATTATAATAATAAAATTCTCCTACTAGAAAAAGTGTGTTCATCATAAAACCGTTACAAAACCAGTTTGTTAGAACGGGTACTATGTAATACGTGTATAAAATGGGTGCGTTATAAGACGTACGTAATGGAAATTTTTTGGTTAGAGAGGGCGCGTTATAAGACGTATGTGATAAAACTTTTTTGGTTAGAATGGATGCGTTATTAGACATACGCGATGAATCCTTTTCGTTTAGAACGGGTGCATTATAAGACGTACGTGATTGAACGTTTTTCTTTTGCTAGCGGGTGTGATACGAGAGGTATATGATGAAACCTTTTTGGTTAGAACGGATTCGTTTTTTTTTATTAGAACGGATTTGTTACAAAGCGAACGCGATGAAACGTTTCTGGATAGAGCGGGTGTGTTATAAGAGATACGTGATGAAACTTTTTTGGTTACAACGGGTGCATTATGAGACGTACGTGATGAAGCTTTTTTTTGGTCAAAACGGGTGCTTTATAGGAGGTACGTGTTGAACATTCTTTGGTTAGTGGGTGCGTTATAAGACGTACGCGACGAAATATTATGATTAGAGTGACCGCGCTATAAGACGTTCGTGATGAAATTTTTTTGGCTATAGCGGGTGCGTTATAAGACGTATGTGATAAGTCTTTGGTTAGAACGGATGCTTGTGCCTTCGCGCGCGTGTATTTAAGGCTGAACCTTGTTCTTTATCTCGGTCTTAATTACCGTCCGGTGATTTAATTTGAACGCGGGGTCGCGTTGTCGTTAATAATTGTATGAAATAGTTCATGAGTGGGAAAAACCTATCAGATTTGAATGAAACTTTACAAATCCAGATTTGAATGAAATTTTGCCGTAACCGATTTGAATGAAAATCGCGGTATATGTTTCTTAGACGAATGCGAGTGCGATTCTAATGAAATTTTGCAGTTATGATAGGGGCCAAAAACCAAGCCGCGTCACTGCTTGTAAAAACCCTCCGGAACTCGTAAATCGCGCGATTGTGCTCGCGTGTTCCGTTTACCGTTCTTAATGGAACAGATGCGTTATGAGACGAACGTGATGAAATTGTTTTGATTAGAGCTAGTGTATTAGAAGACGTATGCGATGACATTTATTGGTTAGAGTGGGTGCGTTATAAAACATGTTCCTTGTATTGCACGCATTATATGTTATTAGACGTACGAGATAAACCGTATTAATTAGAACAGATGTGTTATAAGAGGTTTGGGAAAGAACTTTCTAGTCGGAACGTGTGGATTGTAAAACATATGTGTAAATATCTATTGACTGTAGTGGATATGTTATAAGTTGCACATTAAAAAACGTATTTGGTTAGAGCGAATGACTTGTTACATGTGCATTAAAAAACGTACGTTATAAAACGGTTAGAGCAGGGTGTGTGCTATAGGACGTGACTTGTTACATGTGCATCGCATTAAAACGGATGCGTTATAAGACGTACGTGATAAGACTTATTAGTTGGAATCGTTATAAAACGTGTTGATTGCAGGGTGTGTGTTATAGGACGTGCGTTAAAAAACGGGTCGATTAAAACGGATGCGTTATAATACGTACGTGATAAGACTTATTAGTTGGAAGACGTACGTTATAAAACGCGTTGATTGCAGGGTGTGTGCTATAAAACGGATGCGTGTATAAGGACGTGCGTTGGAAAAAACGGGTCGTTAAAACGGACGTGACGTTGATAAGACTTATTAGTTGTGTGCTATAGGACGTACGTTGCAGGGTGTGTGCTAAACGGGTTAAAACGGATGCGTTATAAGACGTACGTGATAAGACTTATTAGTTGGAATCGTTATAAAACGTGTTGATTGCAGGGTGTGTGCTATAGGACGTGCGTTAAAAAACGGGTCGATTAAAACGGATGCGTTATAAGACGTACGTGATAAGACTTATTAGTTGGAATCGTTATAAAACGTGTTGATTGCAGGGTGTGTGCTAATCGTTATAAAACGTGTTGATTGCAGGGTGTGTGTTGTGTGTTATAAGACGTGCGTTAAAAAACGGGTCGATTAAAACGGATGCGTTATAAGACGTACGTGATAAGACTTATTAGTTGGAATCGTTATAAAACGTGTTGATTGCAGGGTGTGTGTTATAAGACGTGCGTTAAAAAACGGGTCGATTAAAACGGATGCGTTATAAGACGTACGTGATAAAATTAGTTGGAATCGTTATAAAACGTGTTGATTGCAGGGTGTGTGTTATAAACGTGCGTTAAAAAACGGGTCGATTAAAACGGATGCGTTATAAGACGTACGTGATAAGACTTATTAGTTGGAATCGTTATAAAACGTGTTGATTGCAGGGTGTGTGCTATAGGACGTGCGTTAAAAAACGGGTCGATTAAAACGGATGCGTTATAAGACGTACGTGATAAGACTTATTAGTTGGAATCGTTATAAAACGTGTTGATTGCAGGGTGTGTGCTATAGGACGTGCGTTAAAAAACGAGTCGATTAAAACGGATGCGTTATAAGACGTACGTGATAAGACTTATTAGTTGGAATCGTTATAAAACGTGTTGATTGCAGGGTGTGTGTTATAAGACGTGCGTTAAAAAACGGGTCGATTAAAACGGATGCGTTATAAGACGTACGTGATAAGACTTATTAGTTGGAATCGTTATAAAACGTGTTGATTGCAGGGTGTGTGCTATAGGACGTGCGTTAAAAAACGAGTCGATTAAAACGGATGCGTTATAAGACGTACGTGATAAGACTTATTAGTTGGAATCGTTATAAAACGTGTTGATTGCAGGGTGTGTGCTATAGGACGTGCGTTAAAAAACGGGTCGATTAAAACGGATGCGTTATAAGACGTACGTGATAAGACTTATTAGTTGGAATCGTTATAAAACGTGTTGATTGCAGGGTGTGTGTTATAAGACGTGCGTTAAAAAACGGGTCGATTAAAACGGATGCGTTATAAGACGTACGTGATAAGACTTATTAGTTGGAATCGTTATAAAACGTGTTGATTGCAGGGTGAGTGTTATAATACGTGCGTTAAAAAACGGGTCGATTAAAACGGATGCGTTATAAGACGTACGTGATAAGACTTATTAGTTGGAATCGTTATAAAACGTGTTGATTGCAGGGTGTGTGTTATAAGACGTGCGTTAAAAAACGGGTCGATTAAAACGGATGCGTTATAAGACGTACGTGATAAGACTTATTAGTTGGAATCGTTATAAAACGTGTTGATTGCAGGGTGTGTGCTATAGGACGTGCGTTAAAAAACGGGTCGATTAAAACGGATGCGTTATAAGACGTACGTGATAAGACTTATTAGTTGGAATCGTTATAAAACGTGTTGATTGCAGGGTGTGTGCTATAGGACGTGCGTTAAAAAACGAGTCGATTAAAACGGATGCGTTATAAGACGTACGTGATAAGACTTATTAGTTGGAATCGTTATAAAACGTGTTGATTGCAGGGTGTGTGTTATAAGACGTGCGTTAAAAAACGGGTCGATTAAAACGGATGCGTTATAAGACGTACGTGATAAGACTTATTAGTTGGAATCGTTATAAAACGTGTTGATTGCAGGGTGTGTGCTATAGGACGTGCGTTAAAAAACGGGTCGATTAAAACGGATGCGTTATAAGACGTACGTGATAAGACTTATTAGTTGGAATCGTTATAAAACGTGTTGATTGCAGGGTGTGTGTTATAAGACGTGCGTTAAAAAACGGGTCGATTAAAACGGATGCGTTATAAGACGTACGTGATAAGACTTATTAGTTGGAATCGTTATAAAACGTGTTGATTGCAGGGTGTGTGCTATAGGACGTGCGTTAAAAAACGGGTCGATTAAAACGGATGCGTTATAAGACGTACGTGATAAGACTTATTAGTTGGAATCGTTATAAAACGTGTTGATTGCAGGGTGTGTGCTATAGGACGTGCGTTAAAAAACGGGTCGATTAAAACGGATGCGTTATAAGACGTACGTGATAAGACTTATTAGTTGGAATCGTTATAAAACGTGTTGATTGCAGGGTGTGTGCTATAGGACGTGCGTTAAAAAACGAGTCGATTAAAACGGATGCGTTATAAGACGTACGTGATAAGACTTATTAGTTGGAATCGTTATAAAACGTGTTGATTGCAGGGTGTGTGTTATAAGACGTGCGTTAAAAAACGGGTCGATTAAAACGGATGCGTTATAAGACGTACGTGATAAGACTTATTAGTTGGAATCGTTATAAAACGTGTTGATTGCAGGTTGTGTGCTATAGGACGTGCGTTAAAAAACGGATACGTTATAAGACGTACGTGATAAGACTTATTAGTTGGAATCGTTATAAAACGTGTTGATTGCAGGGTGTGTGCTATAAGACGTGCGTTAAAAAACGGGTCGATTAAAACGGATGCGTTATAAGACGTACGTGATAAGACTTGTTAGTTGGAATCGGTGGGTTATGAGACGTATTTGACAGAACGTGTTGGTTGTAGCGGATGCATTATTAGACGTGTTTATTAGAACGACTGCGTTATAAGACGTGCGTTATAAAACCTTTTATTAGGGTAGGTACGTTATAAGACGTACGTGATAAAACTTTTTGCTTAGGGTGGGTACGTTATAAAACGTACGTGACAAAACGCGTGCAGTGGGGGTATTACAAGACGTGTGTTAAAAAACGTGTCTGTTAAAATGGATGCGTTTATAAGACGTACGTGATATTATTGTTGGTTAGAAGAAGTAGGTTACAAAATATGCGATAAACCTTGTTGATTGCTTTGGGTTCATTATAAAAGGTGCGTTAGAAATGTGTTAATTAGGGCGGGTGCGTTATAAGACGTACGTTAAAAACTGTGTCTGTTAAAATGGATGCGTTATAACACGTACGTGATAAAATTGTTGGTAAGAGGGGGTAAATTATAAGACATATGCGACAAATTTTGTTGGTTGCAGCGGGTACATTATATTGCGTTAATTAAAGCAGATGCGTTATAAGACGTACGTGACAAAACACACGCGTAACAAAACGTGCTGTTTAGAGTCCGTGGGTTATAAAACTTACGTACGCGACAGTTATGAAATGTTTCTTTATTATATGTGCGTTTGTTGTAGGTGCAGACTGTAAAACGTGCTTTTTGTAATAAGTGTATTTATTAGAACACTTGTTTTTATTATGAGACGTGTTTTTCTGTACATGCGCTTTCGTTTAAGGAACTTAATGAGAAGTAGCTGTAATACACGAATATACACTTTGCAAAATATATTTTATTCAAATGTGCATCCGCTATACCACACTTGTTGTATTTTCGTTATAAATTCGCGGTTTAATACCTCTCTATAGGATTGTTATAATCAGGGATCTTTGTTTCACACATTATTTCTTGTATTTGCGGTTTTTATATTAGGTTTATAGAAATAAATGAATATATATATAATTTCCGTTTTTCTGTTAGTGATTCTATTATCATGTGAAAAGGTATATACGCGAATTACTTGTTAATATTCCTTTTAAAAATCTTCTTTGCAGGAAATTTATGTTCAAGGTCACACGCGAAATATTTGTTTTAATCTTTTAAATTTATATATAGATCAGTCATTTATTTTATTTTTTTTAATTATTTAAGGCTGAATTTAACTATGGCCATATTTAATTTGAATTTAATATTTTTTCAGATTTCTCTTACAAAATCTTTTTCACATTAACAAACTAAAGTTACCAAGGATTTTATTGTTGACATTTGACACTTTAGTATATCATATTTGGTAATAGAACTGATTTATTTTAGGATAATATTAACTTTTGTACGTACAGCAAAAATATATTTTATTTGGGGAGTCGTTCTAGATCATAAATTTTGGAATGAATTTGTCTTTCTTCTAGACGTGTTATTTCTAAAAATCGATTCTCAGTGGTAAAATCATCGAAAAATATATCTTCCAATCCAATATGTCTTTCGAAAAATTTCTTTTATAAATACTAAATTTATTTTGGACTTGTTCGGCGTTCAAGGTCATATTCATAAGTGCACATATAAATAGCTCTTGACTATCACCATTGAATACATAGAAACAAACATAAATAAATTGTTAATGCGATGGCCATTTTCTGATAAATTCATCGTCTTTATGGCTACATGTTTTCCAGATACGATTTCTAGACACGCATTAATTGTGAAACTTTTGTTGAGTATTGTACATTTTTAAGCGGCTGGCAACGGAATATTCCACGCCCGATCGTGCTCACTCGCCAATCCTCGTAAATATCCGTTAGATCTCCTAAATGATTTAATAACCATGTAGATTTTTATTTTTTTTTACAATAATTTTCTTGATTTTTTCACAGATGAAGAGATTTTTTTTATAAAATGTTTTGACATCCATGTCTATTAATGAACATTTTATTATTAGAATATTTTAGTAATAAATGAAAAAGAAAGCCATGAAAGTGGGTTTTTAGGTTTTTGGTTTTGTTTTGTTCCTTCATTTATGTGATTGTAAATTGACTGCTTGTAGTTAACTAGCTAATAATTCATAACCTACCTAGCTTAATTTTTTTTGAAAAAAAAAATCTTAGGTATGTATTTGTTTGCATAACTTTTGGTGAGGGTTTTGCTAACGATAAATATATGTATTTTCAAATCCAAGAAAATAATTTTTTTGTAATCCAATCTTCCCCAATTTATAGAAGTGGATATATTTTAGCCAGGCGTGCGGTATTTATTGCGCATGGCTTCGGCTTTGTGAGGCCCCATTTGGGTGATTATCGACTGTTCGTACGCTAACTTTACTTTCTATTGCTGTTTCTGAAATATTTCCGAAAGATTTTCTGTATTTCTTATACATAAAACGGGCACGAAATTCATGAAAATTTCAACGAAGCATTGTGTAACTCTAGATGTACCTATGCAGTTCAGTTCAAATTTATTTTGGTTTTTGGAGCGTTAATCCACCAAAGTATAGGAAATTAGAACGGCGAAAGCGGTGATCGTCCTTGACGTTCGTTTAAATTCATTCTTTCTTCTCTAGATCAAATACATGAACGCGGATATTAAGAATTTCGTCTTTAGTATTAATTTAATTATTATTGCTCTGCTTCCTCTCCATTTTTTTAATATTTCGTATGGGTTCGTAAGCCCTAATAATAAACAATAAAATATGACACGAGTACTTGAGATTTGGGGGTGCATTTTTGAAATACATTCTACATTTTGTAGTGCAGGTGATCAAGCTTTGGGTTCATCGTTGAGGTCCCATTGGATTGCATGATTGCAAGGTAGGCGAGGGCACAGAGGACAACATCGAGTGTAGATCCCACTTGGCGCGCTTGCGTATGCCGCTGCCATGTTGAGAAGATAGACGTGACCCCACAGTACACGGAAAACAGTGGCGGTGTTGCGCGTTTTTACCGAATATTGTTGGCAGTATTTTTTTGCTGAATTCGCGCCGTCATACTACAATCCATTAACTGTAACGTCGGTAAGTATACGTAATACGTGGAGCGTCTAGAAAATCGTCGCATTATGATCATAGTTATTTACGTGTAACTGTTGTCTTTGTTAACGCCATGTTTAATGTGTCACAGATAAGTCAGACAGAGGTTGTCAAAATTGATTATTATTGAGTTTGTTTGTCATAAATATCTTATGTGTTGATTTTTTTTAAATTTCCTTTTACTAAGAGTCACAGATTGTGAATTTGTTTTTTTTTCTTTAAATATTTTTTGCTGAAAATTGCACCAAGTAGTGCAAATATAATAACTATTCGAACAAATACATATTAATCAATTATCTGCAGTCTTCTTTGTTACAGTTCAAAAGATAATAAAATATAAGTTGGAAATCAATTAAAATTTGTTTTGGTCTAGGTGAAATATTAATTATAGAAAATTTATTTTGTACTAGAAGCGTTACTTTCTGAAACAAGACTATCAAATTTCGTAGTATGAAAAATATCTAAAATTCAAAATAACTTCCTTTTTTGATTGTAATTTTTGAATACAGAATATTTTTTGTACATATTATCCAAACGTTCCATCTAAAAACGTTTGTTTATTCACTGTCTTTGTAAGTGTCTTACAATCTGTAAACATAGCTATCCCATTTGTTTTGATAATCTTCTTTTGTTCCTACAATTTTTAATGGAGCTGTTGTCTGTGATGGATACTAACTTTACTACTTTAGGTGACGTGTTGCAACCAATAATCTAAGAGTCTGTGAATCATATTTGTTAGTAATGCGAATCCGCATCCTTTGTGTTTTCTAAGTGCATTTAATCGAATTTCAAATAATCTAACATTTAGTATTTATGGTATATAAGATCTGATAAAAGTACTTTCTTAGTTTTCCTTTATTATTTTGTTTAAGCAATAATTATTTTAGTGGAAAGAAACTTTCAAATGAAAATGAATTTATGTGAATGGAAAAAAGTACAGTGATTGATTGCACTTACTTCATAAATTGATTACCTTGCATAGACAAGCACTGAAACACGGCAGACGTCTAATAATTGAATAAAGAACGAGATATTGATTAAGACGCATTTTGAGACGATACGTTACGCTAATGACAATTTTATTTCTATTTGAAAGATGAAAGTTTCTTTTTCTACTATAATTTATTGTTTCGATACGAAGAGTCGCGAGATATAAACAATTTGTGGACGTGGTGAAGGTTAACTAATGAGTCTTCAATAGAAGAAACGCGTTTTAACCAATATCTCGTCGATAATAAAGATTTTTTTATTTAATAGTCATTTTTGCGATTTAAGACCGTGACAGAACTTTTAATAATTTGTAGTTTGTCTTAGTGACAGTATTATCATCCAATTATGCTATTAAAGTCCATTATTATTTTCTACCTAAAAGTTTATTCGGAATGACGATTTTTACGGGATTTTATGATCTTTTTCCGATTTAATCTAAACTAAATACACTTTATTCGCTTTCCTAAAACAAATATATATGCTTCAGAATAATTTTTTAACTTTTTCTAGCAAGAGCTTGAAATTCTCATAGATTTCCCACGAGAGCTTAGGTTACACGGCTTCCATGAAACAGCATGGTCTTTTGCAACGAAGGAGTCCTTCAATTATATCATAATACTATTTTTACTATTTTTAGGTTATTCTATTTTATTTTTTCCCTGGAAAATATCATTCAAACACACTAAAGACACATTTTAGACCGTGTTACTTGAGAGCTAGGTCTCTAGGAAGTTTCCCCTTTACTTGAACTGAGTTACTGTCGTTTCCTGTAAGCTATTGTTTGCGTTTTACAAATGCTTTTAAATCATGTCATTCGTTATTTTTGGGTAAATAGAGAAGACATTTTCGTGAAGTTTTCAAGTGTTTTAATATATTTTGTTTAGTGTTTCATTGTTTTCAATATTTCATTGTAAAAATAATAAATTTATGAACATTTTCTGCTTATTGCGTCTTTATAATTAAGACAGAAATTAATGAAAAAGTTTTGCAATTCGGTGAGTAATCGAATCCTAGTCGTCTGCTTGCCGGGCTGATGCTTTACCATTGAACTACCAAGGACTGCGAAATTCAATTTTTTATTTATGCCATAAATTTCATTAATGACATATATATATATATATATATATATATATATATATATATATACACTGCAGGCCATAAGTTTGGAATCAGTTCCAGTAAATTCATAAAAATTAAAATTTATCTATGTTACGTTCGTATTACTTTGATATAAGTACAAAGGATTATTCTTAAGTACATTATAAAGCTTTACATAAAAGATGTAGTTTTAAATGCATTAATAGTTGGAAAATAACCAGAGATTAAGGAAACTCTGCGTGCGGTATTATTTATTCGAGCAGGTAATATTTCTGCATAATGAACGATTACCTGGAATGGGCAAATTTTATTGCAGACCCTTCCGCATAAACCTTTTGTAATTACATTTAGTTTTTATATTTATAAGTATTTATACATTTTGAAGTAATGAGAATATTTTAGTTGCTTCGTATCATTTAAAGTGTGTAGACACATAAAAGTGTGTAGAATCAGTAAACATCGTTTGATTATGGCGAAGAGAAAGCAGATATCGCTAGAAAAACGTGTAGAAATTATTAGTCATCATAATCGGGGAGATTCTATACGGGATATCGCGAAAAGAATGAAGATATCGTACAAAGGTGTACAAAATACAATTAAAAGATACCAGTCTACTGGAGGGTATACGGACAGAAAACGATCAGGAAGACCAAAAATTACAACTCCTGCAGAAGATCAGACAATTATATTGACGTCGAAAAGAGATAGAAGATTAACGGCCTCGCAAATCCGCGGTGAGTTTAACAGGGAGCGTGAAACTCGGATCTCTTTAACCACAGTAAAAAGGCGGCTCAGAGCGGCTGGACTGATGGGACGTGTAGCAGTTCGCAAACCGCTTCTACGTCCGCAAAATAAAATAAAAAGGCTACAATGGGCTAAGTTACACAAAGATTGGACAATAGAACAGTGGGAAAAAGTACTATGGACCGACGAATCAAAGTACGAGGTCTTCGGTTCCAGACGTCGGATATTTGTAAGAAGAACTGCTACGGAAAAAATGTTACCGCAATGTGTGGTGCCCACGGTAAAACATGGTGGCGGTTCTGTAATGGTTTGGAGATGTTTTTCTTCGGCTGGTGTAGGAGATCTGGTGAAAATCGACGGAGTTTTGAAAAAGGAGGGTTACAGACAGATTCTCGAACACAACGCTGTGCCCTCCGGTCTGAGATTACTTGGAGAAAACTTTATATTCATGCAAGACAACGACCCAAAACATTCTTCTCATTTATGTAGAGGATATCTCCAACAACAGGAAGCTGACGGTGTTTTACAAAACATGGTTTGGCCGGCACAATCGCCAGACCTCAATCCAATAGAGCTGTTGTGGGAAGAATTGGATAGAAAAGTGCGTGAAAAGTGTCCGACGTCCCAGACTCACATGTGGAAAGTTATACAAGATTCTTGGGCAAATATACCCAATGAATCCCTTACAAAATTAGTGTCTCGTTTACCGCGATTGTGTGCTGCCGTCATTAAAGCAAAAGGAGGGTATTTCGATGAAAAGTCCGTTTAGTTGATAATAAAAATAAGTGGATGTAAATAAATAAAATTTGCTTTTTTTCCTGCTTATTTTATAATAAAACGTTTTGGTATATTAATATTGTTTTATTTTTACAATGTTTGTTAAAGCCACTACAATATTTTCATTATATTCAGAAGTGATTCCTAACTTATGCAAGTGATTCCAAACTTATGGCCTGCAGTGTATATGCAATATATATTGTAATTGCAGATAAATTTAATAATTATACCTACTGCAAACAAAAGAATTTATCTTTTGAAAAAAGTGTTAAAGCCCAAAATAGAGTATGTCTGGAATTTCAATAACAGAATTAAATTAAATTTTGAATGGCAAGTTACTTTCTTTTATGAGGCAACAATTTATACGTAGAACAAATTTTAATCACTTCAAATGATTTTTACTGGAATTCTCCCAATTCGTAGACCAAGATTTTTACAATCATATTATAAGAACACGATCGATGTTTTACCTTCGCTTACACGTCAGAATCTATCTTGTTTAAGCATGGTTCAGCAGAAGAAAAATTTTACATTCAGCGAAACTTATGCCAATAGCTGACAACAATTCCCTAAGAGAAGAAAGTTTTTAATCTGTCTCCAGAATAAGATTTATGGCGTACTTTAAGAATCGAATCTCACAGTTCCTGGTAGTTCAATGGTAGAATACCCGCCCGGCAAGCGTTTTGCTGGGGTTCGATTCCTCGCCGAATAACAATTTTTTTTTCATTAATTTCCGACTTAATTATAACGATGTAATAAGCAGAAAATTAGTAATTTTTATTCATTCACTTTTCGAAATGCATATGCATTTAATAAAAAATTTAATTTAAACGAATTAAAATTAGCTTCATTTTTGTAGTGAAAATGTTAGAAGATGAATATGTCTTAAATAAGTGTCCACAGTGTCAGCAACCTTCGTAGAAGATCGGAACGTTTCTTATGATACAAAATGGAATTCTAACAAATTTAAAAGGATGAAGGTGAAACAACTGCGGCACCAAATAATGTGTTCTTGCTACGTAACAATTTTAAATGTTATAAAAAAAGCAATGTTTGAAGTAATAATTATGTACCAGGATTGAAAACTTATGCAATTCTGAAGAAAAAAATGTGATCACATTATGAGTATGGTGTCAGGGACTTCAGGAAGGTGACACTGAAAAATTGAAGTTCCTGTTTTTGTATTTACAACAGGTTTTTATTTTAAAAGTGTTTTGATCTGACGAAACGAAACTTACTAATTGCATTAATTTGAAGTAAAAAAAATTGTGTGTTTTTCAGATGAGACTCACCATGTGATAAGATAATTAATCAAATAAAAAAAGTGGGGATTTAATATAGGAATTGGGATACTACACAACGCCTAAATTTTATAATCAATGTTCTTTGGAGAAACAACCCTTCCGCGTTGTTGATTTATGACGTATTGCAAGAGTTATAATGTGCTTCCAATAAGACAGGCGACAAATAGGATGGTTGTAATAACACGTTTGGGTAAATGTCGTAGGAATAATTAAGTTGGCAATATGGCTTGTAGGTTTCCAAAAATTTAGCAACCTTTATCGAGAGGTTATTAAAAGATGAAGGTTTATGCGAGAACGTACAATATTGTCTTAAAACTTACGAAAGAAGTTTTAAAAAATTATTGGAGAAACAACTCTGCAACATCAATCAAAATATTAACTGATCGTTAATAAAAAGATGTGTTGAAAGCAATAGTGAAATATTTGAAGGTGCTTCCTAAACTAGATTATGTGTTCTGGACGGTGTTAAACAATGCAAATACTTCGATTATTATGAATAAGGAATTCGATGTGACGAAACAAAATTTTCATATTCTAGAAATTACTCGGGAAATGCTGCAAAAACCCAAGCCTTTGTAACGATACAATCTGATGATTAATTCGATTGATTACAAACCATTCATTTATCGCTGTAAACATGCAATATGAAATGTGAAAATCATTCCTACATGAATAGAAAGAATTAAAAAAATAGCCTTAGTTGCATTGAATGCTGTAAACAATTGGTATCAACGTTGTATTAAATTTTAGATAATTTGACCGTACTATGTGCGAAAATAAAGAATGCTTTTAAAGGTTATTGTCAATAAATTTTGACAATAATATTTAAAAGCATTCTAATTAATTTTATCTTGTACGTCGTTTAATTGATAATGCATAATGGGAGATATCGACACATTGATGACGCGAGACGCTAATTCGCGTCTTACATACTTCATGTAGTATCCTCTAAAAAATGAGAATTACTATTAAATAAAACAGTAAAAACCAATGGATGTTATAAACAAAATGTTGTAAATGTATTTTTACATTGCATACCTGAATAATGATCAATATTTTACACCTTTTTCTTTGAAAAACTTTTATTCAGTATCGAGGAGGCAGTCCAAAATGAAAGATTAGTCTGTTTAATATAGCGCAGAAATCTGTGTAGGTAAATGTAGGTGTAGTAAGTCATACTGAAAATGAAACTACTATTAGTGATAGTGACAACGAAGTTGTTCTTACTATGAACAGAAACGCTCATCCTTTATCGAGTGGTAAGATGTAGAAGAAGAAAATAAACTGACCTCAGCTATAACCCAAATCAAGAAATTATGATTCCAAATTCGAAATTCAAGCATATAATCTGGGAAATAGTTTAAAATATGATCCTCTTTATTTGAGTAGCATGTGTAGCTACTACAGAATATATTGGGAGTATGGACATTTATGAAAGAGAACGGAACAAGTTAGAGGAAATAATATTTTCTGCTTAGGAACCGTATCTCGTTCAGTGGTACCACCTCTGCCAATATAATAATAATAGTGTAAAAATAGTTGTTGTTCAGTATAGAAGAAGCAGTCAAAAATGGAAGATCAGTCTATTGAATACAGTGCAGGATTGTTAACAAATGTATTGTAAAATATGTCATACTGAAACTGAAAATATTATTAGTGATAGTGATATTGACAGTGATGTTGTTTTTACGGGGAGTAGAAGCATTTATCCATTGCCGAATGGTTCAGACACTAATGAAGTCATGATGAAAGTCTTACAAAAATAAGTTCATGGATAAAATTCTTATTCTGGAAAATTATATAGGTAGCAATTTCTATCAAATGATGAAATGATTTATTTCAAATGCTTTGCAGTGAAACCAACCTATATAACTATCAATGTGAATGCAAACGGAAGAAACTTTAGAGTACTAAAATGAGTAGATGTAGAAATAAAGGAAATGACAAAATTTTTGCTCTTATCTGCTTCTGGGCTTCCGGGCTGGAACCGCGTCACTGCTATAGCTGCCGATGTTTCGTACCCAGTCATATGGGATATCTTCAGGACTAAACTACTGCTACTGTCTGTCGCACTGAAACAAGGAAGTGTCGGTAGTTATACCAGTGACGCGGTTCTAGCCCGGAAGCCCAGAAGCAGATAGTATGGGCCACGACCGCGGAAATCTACGTACCAGATTTTTGCTCTTGTTTTCCTTATGGCCCATCTAAAGGATTCATATTTTGAAACTCGATTTTTGTTACAAGCGGGGACAGATTCAATTTTACCATCCCTCCATTGCCATAATGTAATTTTACAGATAGATTCTTCAAGATCACATCAATATTAGATTATTTCGTAAAACAAATTCAACTCGCCTCAACTATAACCTAAATCAAAAAATATCTTTGGGCTGGAGATATGTTTCCATGGAGAGAAAGACTCAAATTTCAAACATATAACTCGGAAAAGATTCTAAAATATCTTCTGATTTGAGTGGTGTGTGAAGTTATTACATGACATATTAAACGGAATGAGAAATTTGGAAAAAATTGTGACATTTTCTTCCTTTTATGGAAGGATACCCGATTAGAACATATGATTTCGGCAATTCATGATGCTAGTACAATTGATAAAGCTAGTTTATTGATATGGTACTATAAAAAAACAAGCGTACTTGTATCGATAAATATAATTGATGACGGTATTGGATCGATCAGATTAATATATTCTATACTTCATAAAATAGTCAAGCCGTCAAAGAATAATAAATTGTACATTGTTCGTTTCACTAGTATATAAAAATTTAAACGCTTCAAAGAATACAAAGTGCAAAGATTTTTTACTTTTATTGGCGAAAAATAGGACAAATGACGCTTTTGAAGCAGAAGATGTTCAAATTGCATAACATGGACCGCCTACATGTGCCAAACGTGCTCCTTTTAAAGATCCACCAGTAAGACTGCCTGGGAATATACTTCCACATATTTTAGAACACATTGTGACATTGGAAAATAAAAGTATCCAAGGGGGAAACGCCGTATATGTAAAGTAAACAAAGGAGAAACGACACACGATATATTTGTAAATTTTCCTTTGCACCTCTACCGGGGGGGAGAATTGTTTTCAAGTATATCGACTAAAGATCATTACTATAAATAAAATCTAAAAATTTGTAAATTAATACAAAGTAAATACATCAAGCCAAAAGAATATGTTCCTTGATTTTTTAAAAAAATATTACACTTGTTAAACGTTATACACTCTTTGGAATCTTTGAATCATTTATAAATAATTCAACAATACATGAGAAATCAGCTATATGCCTATCAGAGCATACCGTGATCAATGTGTTAATTTTATTTCATTTTTCTTCTTGCTTTACAAACCAGCGAAACAACTTTTATTTCATTTTTTGCTGTTTTGCTTCTATGTTGTGCAAATTTAAACTTCTTTCATCTGTCGTACATTCTCTTTTCAAACAGTATTTAAATACGGCAGTGCTCGTGTTGTATGCCACAAGCATCAAAATAGATATCTAACAGAGTGCCATTGTTAAAAATTCCGTGAGGCATCGCAGTATTTTTGCAATGCGCTAGGAAAGTTTTATCATTCGTTCAAACGAATATTTTTAGTTTAGATAACGATTTGTTACATGTTTGAACATGTGTACACTTGATGTCTGCGATGATTACCTTCGTTCAAGAACTATATAAGGATAAATACAAAAATTTTAAAACAGTAATATGAACGTTGTATAGGTGAAGATAAAACGCATAGTAGCTACAAAATTCGATTGAGCAACATATAGGGCATTAGTGCATAAGCTATACTAGCAGTTATCGGTGATTATTTACAAGTAACAAAACCTCGAGTGGTGTCGCAAAATGATTAACAAGTTTGATTCTGACTACTCCTGTTCTAAATTCCAGTCACAGATGATGAAACTTGGTTTTATTATTATGACGTGTTGTTAAAATTGAATAAAAGAATTTCTTCCCGGTTTCCAGACTGGAACCACATCTTGGGCAATGTTTCACTCTAAATTAAAAAATATCGTTTCTCTTGAGAAATAGCAACTTTGCAGAAGTAGATGTCTTCAAGCCAGATTATCCAGAAATAAAATTTAGGTAAAAAAAAAGAATAATCACTAACTATGGTACAGCTGACGTGAGCTGTTAAATAAAGATAATGAAATTGTTGCACATTGCTTGAAAATACATTTGCAACGGCCAAGTGGTTACTTTAGCAATCTCCTACAAGCATTTTGTACTCGTTCAGAAATGGACATTTTATTTCTTCATCGAAATAGAGTTACTGCATATACGAGGGTGGTTTGCCAAGTAGTGAGAATGGAAAAGAAAAACGAATTTTTTAAATACAAAATAATTTTTATTTTTCAATATATTCTCCTAAAAGAGCAATACATTGATTCCAACGGTGCTCCAATGCCCTTATGTCATCTCTAAAATGCGATTCCGGAAGGCTTGTAAAATACTCATTTACGAAGATGATAAGCTCGTCGTTAGACGAAAATTTCTTTCCACCTAGTGCCGTTTTCAATTTTGGAAAAAGGTGGAAGTCGGAAGGGGCTAGATCCGGCGAATAAGGCGCATGCGGTACTAATTGGAAATGCAACTCGTGGATTTTGGACATCGCAACTGTGCTGGTATGCGAGGGAGCGTTGTCTTGGTGAAACGGAATCTTTTTCTTTGCCATTCCTAGCCGTTTAGCACGAATCTTAACATTTAATTTTTGTAGAAGTTCTGCATAATATTGTCCGTTTATTGTGGCACCTTTCTGAAGGCAATCAATGAGCAAAATGCCCTTTGAATCCCAAAAAATTGATGTCATCACCTTGTTTGCCGATAAAGTGGTTTTCTCATTGGAAATGCGCAAACGAGTGAACTTTTGATCAGTCGTAAGTAATCGCGGCACCCATCTTACCGAAAGCTTCGAAAGGTCCAATTCTTTCGTTAGAATGTGGTGTACGCATTCTGTTGAAATGTTTACCATGTGTGCTATCTCTCTCACTTTGAGTCGTCGATCTTGCGTTATAATATGGATTTTTATAATCATTTCCTTAGAAGTCACGATTTTGGGTGCTCCAGAGCGCGCTTCATCAACACAGCTTGTTCTACCACGTTTAAATTCATTTACCCAATTGCTTATTGTGGACGATGATGGAGCAGATTCACCTAATGTTTCCCGTAACTCATCTTTTATTTCGGTAGCTTTTATACCCTAATTACGAAGTATTTAATCACCGCACGATACTCTGCTTTTTCCATTTTAATAAAACGGCGTGTTGCTTCTTTTTCAATCAGCTGTCAAAAATAAACTAATCAACCGATTTATCTAAATATCGGAATGTAAACATATAAATAGGCAACTTAAATTACAGTACATTTGATTTACCAATTAGAGCGCCACCTATGTGTCATTCTCACTACTTGTCAAACTATCCTCGTAGTGATGATGTGGCTTTTCGGAAGTACTTGAAGTGTGCAACTAACAATACTTGTTACACTCTGGCATTGAGTGACATCGCAAAATGATTATTAAGATTAATTCTGATTGCTGCTGTAAATTTCATAGTTACAGATGATGAAACTTGGTTTTATCATTATAGCATGCATTTAGGAACAACATTTCTTCCCGGTTTCCTATCTGAAACCACATTTTTGACAGTGTTTCACTTTAGACACAAAACTGCAGTTACTCTTCGACGTCGCTATGCTGAAACTAGAAATAGCAATATTTAAGGAGTGGATATCTACAAATCCGATTATCCAGAAACGAAATTTAGTTGAAAAGAAAAAGAAGAAATAACATCGCGAGATTGAGTGGTGTCACAAAATGATTAATAAGTTTGATTTTGATTGCTGCCCTAAATTCCATAGTGTTAGATGATAAAACGTGGTTTATTATTATGGAATGTTGTCAAAATTCAGTAACAAAATTTCTTCTCGATGGTTTCCAGATGCTGGAACTATGTTTTTGATAGTATTTCACTTTAGATCAGCATTGCTGTTAATCTTAAAGTTAATGCATTGAAACTAGAAACAGAAGTGGATGTCTACAAGCCAGATTATCCAGAAGCAAAGCTTAGATAGAAAAAAGAATGATAATTACGAGCAGTGGTAAAACTGATGTGAACTGGCAAGGAGAGGAAAAGAAATTATTTGAATTTCTATAAATTGTAACGACCAAGTGTTATATTACTTACACTAGTTATACGAGGATTGCTGTTAAAAAACTAATATTTTATTTCTTAATCGAAATAAAGTTCCTACATATAGAATTTACATGACACACTAAGAGTATTTGAAGTATCAGGTTTACTATTATTAGATCATCCTGCGTATATATGAATTGCTGACTGATGCAGTTATTTTCAACAAGCCTACTAATGAATAATATTAATATATGTATCTTCTATAACAGTATAAAATTTAAAGTTTCAAGAAGGGAAGCGAAGAAATACTTTAAAATAATATTACAAAATAAGGATAGTAGTTTCCTTAATATTATTTCGATTTAAGAAATTACAGGAACTCTGTAAGTTATAATTAGTCAATAATGGTAGATCATTAATTATATATATTTCAATAAAATTATCTATTGCAACTTTGTGATGCAACTATAGGGTTTCTTGTTTTGCTTGACCTCATCATTGTAAAGTAATGAGATCATCTCTTGTTAACGTTCCTTTCAAAATTGTTGAGGTGTTGAGCATAGGAACAGATCATTAGCTGGTACATGTATATATTTTTTTTAAGCGTAATTGTTATACGCGCGATAAGATTTCATTAAATTTAAATTTAGAAATGTTACTTGGTTTAACTATGGCAGAATAAGATTCAGTTGGGTAAAAATAAATTGCTTTCGAATGTTACTCAAGATCATTTTAAGGTAAATGTCCATACGACGGCAGCTGTTAGATTAAGTCTAATGATCGCAATCAGATAATTCATTATTAATTCATAAACTATTCTATGGGTTTTTGCAAATATTTAACTTGACTCATTATTCTCATTGACTCTGTTTAATGTCTCACTGTTTTTAAGACTTTATCTTTGATTTATTCATATTCCAGCAACTGCTGTGTTTGCATTAAACGTTTGTAAAAAAAACACTGAATTTTTTAATTAATAAAAATATTTTGAATCTCCATTAATAATCAAAAATGTACACTAGTGACTTAAGAATTTAAGTTATTAAGTTAAGCAATACATGGGTTGTCTTTTAAGTTTTGCATATAAAACTGGAATAAAACAGTAGATAGCTTTTAAAGACTTTATTGTTTTTCGAAGTATTCACAACGAAGAACCAACTCTGAAAGTAGTTGTTCCACTCGTTTGTTCGTACAGTCAAAACTGCATTTTTGAAGGCATTGACTGTTCCTTGTGACGACTGGAACCCTTGACCACGCAGTCTGTTCTTGATTTTCCGAAAGGTAAAGAAATCGTTTGGACTTAGGTTTGGACTGTACGGAGGATGACCCTACAATTTGAAGTTTTGTTGCGTTAAAAATTCAATTGTCTTGCGTGCTGTGTGCGAATTTGTATTGTCTTGGTGGAGGATGATTCGTGACTCGGGCTTGGTTTTTCGAAACTCAGCGATGACTTGCGGCAAACAAATGGTTGTATACCAATCGGCAGTAACAGTTCTTTAACCTTGTAGAGGAGTTATTGTTACATGACCTGATGATCCGTTCACGTTTGAATTCTTCGTACCAACGGGAAACTGCTGACTTATATGGTACTTTATTGCCGAAAACAGAAACCAACTCGGCGAGGTATTCTTGTTGAGATCTTTGAAAATTATAAAAAATTATTCCGCGAAAATGTTTTCGGTTTAATTCTACTTTTTTCAACTAACTTGTCACCTTTGACAGTTCGTTGTATGTAGCTACAACACTGCACGTATCACACTGAAACTTTGGATTTAGGTTAACTAAAGATGGAGGTTAATTTTTAATACTGACATTTGATTAGCAGCATCCTCTATGTCCCACTATGAAAAACTTAAAAGACATCCCATGTATTAGTACAAGGTTAAGACAAACTTCTTAAATTTCCGGTCATCATTTCATTAGTGAGCAACTTGCTTACTTTATAAATTAGAAGCGTTTAAGTCAAGTCTTTTCTTATTGCTCCTTATGCAGTATTAGTCATTTAATAGATCTCATTATGTATTTTTATAATAGACGTACATTCTTTGTGTTTTTCACGTTGTTTGGCGTTCCACAAGGCTCATATTTATGTCCTTTTATTTGCGTTATTTTCCAAACATGTATTAACACCTAATCGCGGTAGACCCATAATGTTTTACACAATTGACGATGAATTTCAATAGCATTATGTACCCCTGCTTATAAAAATCTGATCGAATTTTATAACTGGCGGCATTTGTTATTGCCGTACTCACTTTAACAGTGTTTTATGTAGACAACAATCAACAGCAATATAGAGCTTATATTTCCGACAGATTAGTTAACGCTACTACGTACGTACAAACCGATCAGTATTGCCAATCATTTTTTACACGCGATGGGCTCTTAATTTTAAGCTACGACTTGTGTATATTCTCTTTTTTCCCGCTACCTTTGCGCTACTGTTTGGACCAGCGGTGATCCAAAGTCTCTATGTCTCGATACCTAATAATTAAGAACTTTCAGATTTGTTAAAATGAGCATTCATTGCAGCTTTAACATGATTTTTTCTTGGATAAATCACGGTAGTCACCCACGGGCAACTTCTTCATTCCCAACTCTTCATCAATTTCACGTTCTTTAGAGATGCCTATAGCCTTTAGATGTCTGTAAAAACCTAACGAGTTCATTAAAAGTGTTTTTAAACATCTCTAAAGAGCAAAATAGCATGGCACTTTTTCCACCATAGTGACAGAGTTCGGACTTTCACTTTAACAGATGTGCGACCACATTTGGACTCACGAACTTATTTATTAATAGTCAAAAATGAAGAAGTCGTATTCTTCAGACCACTCTTCATTTCATTTTAACGGCCTAAAACTTGACAGTCGACGTTGTTACGGAGCCAACTTACCGGCGCTTCTCAAGACATTTTAAAACTGCGTCATCTATCTGTTATTCCACGGAGTTTTCAACCCGCCCTCGTATATTATTATTTGTAATTTTCCACTATACTTACCAGTTAAGGGAATGCTATTATATATTTATAATGCTTACTAACATATTGCTCCTTTAATCTATAATTTTATTTTTAATAATTTGTAAGGGAAATATAGACACTTAATACTTAAACCCGTAATTACAATTATCTTCTTAAATTCGATGGGGTTATAAGCTGCAGGCTTCAACTACCCATGAATTAACCATTGAGATAATTTGTATTTGTAAGGAATGAATTCATAAATTTACTATTAAATAATGCATTACGCGAGGGGGAATAAAATCATAACAATAAATTCTTAATGACTTTTCACCTTAACATAACGGTTATTCTAAATATAGCGTAATCGTCATTTTATTTTATTTATTATTTTCTCTGCGTTTATTTACTTATGCATCCTTTCTATATTTTTTGAAAATACACAAATACAGTCCATCTGTACTATTTAAGTAAGATTAGATTAATTTTATTTGCATATGTGCCTATATACAATATACAGTCTAGTCATAAATACTATCAGTACTTTATTGGTGTTTCAAAGGAGGATAACCTATCGTACAAAGCTAAGATGCATATATTAGAAAAGTACAGAAAATGATTTCATTTTCTACGCCCACAGAGAGTTGCAAATGACTGAAACCATTCAACTTCTTAGCGATATTTTTGCTGCAGCTGTAGCACTAGAATTTTCGATTCAAAATTTCTAAATTTGGATGGCGTTTCTCAAAAGCCATATCTTTAAGAACATCTCATAATGGATAATTGAGAGGGTTCAGTTCAATTCTATCAAACTGTCAACCGGAAACTTGAGGATATTATTTTCCAATTATATTTGAACCATTTCCGTTTCGTGAGCGGATGACAAATCCTGTCGAAACACCCATGTTCTTCCCTCTATATAAATCTGTTGAGAGGTTTCACCACAGCTTCTTGGTACACTTGAGTTTATGTTCTTATCCCAATCTCACAAAATTTAGGAGATGCCACACCAAATCATTACTGAGACGGGATGGTGACAACGCTTAGCCGATGTCTCACGATCTTCCGGTCCATAAAATCTACCTTGTTTTTCCAAAAGCGCTCCAAACTACTTTTACCTCGCGATACTCACCTCCTTTATGGCCAAATCTTCAATCACAGTATATGTTGCGCGTTCTTTATTGATGTTTACAGTTCCCGATATCTTGGACGTTTTCTAATGACAGTCTTTTTAATGTCATATCACCATTCAACAATTTTCGATATAGTGATCGATTTCGGACGTGCAACTTGCAGAAGGAACCGTATTCTTCAGGCTTCTAGGAATCTTCAAGTATACCGCATATCATTCGTTTAAATTTTTCTTAAAGAGAATTTCTCGTCAGAGAATGAGTTTTTGCCATATCTTTTTTTTCCTGTAACGGCTCAAAATGTTCTTCAAGGCTGGTATTTGTTTCTTGTGTAAGCCTCCGCCTCTTAATTCTCTTGAATAATGAAAGAGATTGATCTGGATGCGATATTTATTTCACAAAATAATATTGTTTGTTTGGCATGCGTTCTAAACTTCATCAAATATCAACAAATTGATTACATAGTTTATCTAACCAACGGTTCTTAAATTCTGCAATTACATCGAAAATTTTCATCGAAGTAGTGGGTCAAATTGAATGAAAAATGTAGTAGTGGAGGTGTGTTAGGGATTTATTACTTTTGTCATTATTTGCAAGTTGTGTCTTTGTTCAACCAACAACCACAATAATATTTGCAACTAATTTTAGAGATTTTCTTAAATTATTAATGAATGCGCAATGATTGCGATTCGTAAGTCTTCAAGGACTAATTAAAAGTCACCAACCAATCAATCAATTTAGCCAAATATAAATTCAATGTTCTTTGATTCACTCGCAATCCAACTCATCGTAATATCACAATCATGATTAAAATATGTTTTGAATTTGGTTGAATTTCTGAATATTCTCTTCCACTGTAGATTTCAAGCGATTCTTACACGAACAGCTACCACAATATTTAATGTCGACCGGCACGAGGGCGATCAAGTATCTCACTAGTGTCTCTAAAGCGAACAATAGAACGATACACGAAGCGTTAATTAATTTAAGGAGGTAAAACCCGTCGCACGTTCTTTTCCACTTTATATAATACAATGTTACTGATATGGTATTCGGACCATTTCATAATATAGTTGGATGACTTCCAAACAAACGCTGACATGCCCCGATTATACGTTTACGCTGTTAATTTCGTATCATTGTGTAACATTAACAAACGATTGGAGCTATTTTTTCGGGATGAAAATTATTTCAGTTTCTTTGCTGTTTAATTTGCTTTCAGATTTCGGTGAACTCGCCTCTATAGACCTCGTAACAGATGCTATTTTTAGAACAGATTTGGAAAACTTATTGTAAGGAATAATATCTTTAAATTCCTATAAAACAGAAAAATTAATTTGCTAGTAAAGCCTTTGTGCATCATTACCGTGTTTCTTTCTAATTCTTCGACCGTCATAAATATGGTTAACTTTTAACGCCGGGATAGTGCATGTGATAAGACTGCTAGATGTTAGATACTTATCTAAAAAAGTCGACAGTTCTAAATTCTTTGCGGTTTTTAAATTCATTTTTCGTCTCTGAGGTACCTCTTCCGGTACCTTTCAGTATTGAGGTAAAATAATCAACACTGCTTCCCCTCTTACGGCGAAGTGGGATTAGTAACAAAGCCATGAAACAGTCTACATACACCAAATACATAGTATCGCTCTTACAAAGAGCGTGACAAATCAAGAAACTTATAACCCAGTTGACTATTAGTGGTATAAATTAGTTTAGATGGATATACAATATAATGATAATAATTGCCCATAACAGGCTTATACTATATGACAGGGTAGTAAAGTGCGTTTTCGATACACTAGGGCCGTAATGTGGTAAGGGCTACGTACTGACAGTCTATTAATAACCCCATAATTTGACCTCCAAGTACTTATTTTAATTTTAAACAGCCTGAGTCGAGCTGGAGTCGAAAAAACGCCATGGGTGTTCGCCGCCCAGGATCTAACCTGGCACAGTAGATTAGTCACCAACCCACTAGATCATACCGAAAATAAATATACCCTACCTTTTAATCCCTTACATCTCTGAGTCTTATTTTTCAAATATATAAATATCTCAGCGAATAACCACGATACTTTACTTTAAATCTTCTGCTTATCTTATAATCGCCTTATATGTCATCTAGTGTCTGAATAAATATTTTGCGAAATTTTTAATTTTAACCTTCACTCATTCCATTTCTCTATTTCCAGATTATGTTCCATGATTAGCAAGAAGGAAGAGCAGCTAACATTCGGTAAGTAGCAATCGAAATTCCTTGCTCTCAATTTTTAATAAATAGGCTTTAGAAAGTCTACAATTGGTCGATGCTTTCTTTTTTGATTAATGTGTTGGGCTATTGGAAAGGTCATGTATTGTTTCTGTTTTTGATTAGATCATTTATTAATACAAAAAAGTTCAATCAATTATGTACTAGATCATAATTCCTTCTTTATAGAATGACCTATCTTTATCATTAAAAAACTTTACAAAGTGGTAATTCACAGTCTCATCTAAGTCAAACTTTACATCGCGCAAGAAATTTTGAAAGAGAGCGAAGCAAGTGGATGATCTAATAATTTTTAACGGGCGATCAAACTTGCGTGTGGTCTCACACTGACGTGATAAAATACCACGCCCACCATGGGTGCGGCAACAGAGAGCGCGAAGCAAGTGGAAAATCCGATAATTTTGACTGACAATCAAACTTGTGTGTGGTCTCATATTATCGTGATGAAATACCACGTCCATCATGGGTGCGGCAACATATTTGCCGGTAACGTCTAATTTTTCATGATTATTATTGACATTAGCAATTTATGGATGTTAAAACTTCTACTATTTCAACCAAACCAACATTGAAGTGAATTGAATTAACTCATATTTGTAAATCTATAAAATGGATGAAAATACTTTATTAAAGAACATTGTAACGGGAGACGATCCACTATCGAAAGGAAGAAACTACGGAATGGCAGTGTTCTAATAAACCCTGTTCAAGAAGGGCCAAAGTATCTTCATCTACAGAAAAAAATATATAGCGCGTTTTTTATATTTCCTATGAAATATAAATTCTAGCTTGAATCAAAAACAACTATTAACAGATGAAACGGGATGAATTTTGATCACTATAAGCATTCCGGAGCATCTGGTGTGGGTACATTTATACGAAGACTACTACAAACTGGTTCAACCTATCACAGTAACAACGGAAAAACGTTGCGAAAAATAATGACATTATTCGCAGTGATCGCCGATTAAACATCCATGTGAAAGCACATATCATGCACTTGATAGAGATGCTGTCTGACAAATTGAACTAATTGAGCGCCAAAATGATTTCTAAAAAACGAGAGCTCCGAACAGGAATGGAAAGACTCCAGAAACACATTTACCCTGGCGTCATAAGATAACTTATAGCGGAATGTTGCTTGCCGAGAGGTGGGTGTATCTAATACTATCCGGGCGAAATGAGCAAGTCGAAATTAAAGGCAATGCTAATCTTTCTTTATATCAAATTTGTCGTGGTTGAATGGGTACCATCGGGTTAAACAATTAATCAACAGCATTACTTTGATATTCTGACCAAACTAAGAGAACGAGTTAGGGAGAAGAGGCCCAAATTATGGAAGAATAACGCGTGGATTCTCTATTTCAATATTTCAGCTCGCACTTCTTTGTTTGTAAAGTGGTTTTTGGCTGATATAAAGAAAGAGATTGCGGTGCTGAGTCACCCACCTTATCCGCTAGATATAACGCCATGGGACCTATCTGTTTCCTTAAAATAAAACTCCATTTTTATACTCTGGGAAAATTTAAAAAAAAACGATGGCGTTGCTGAAGCAGTTGACAGATGATGACTTGCAGCGTTGTTTCTAGCAATGGAAAATTTGTTAGAAACGACATATAGGTACGTAGATAGGGAAAGGAGTAACAGTGGTGTTATTAACTTGTAATAAACCACCAGTATCGTTATTTAAGAGCCACGCCGTGTATACCTGACATTCGTATATCAAAAAAGTATACCTTATTTCTCAGCTCATCCTGAACTTTTTGCTTGTATGTATATTACGGAGGCTATTTCTTCTTATTTAAGCCGAATCTGAACCAATATGGAATGCATTGAAAATAGACCTCACTTTGAATAACTCGCTGAGTTGCATATGTATTATGAAGCGCATTAATAGCCGGGTAGCCGTTTATATTTCGGGAACTGGCAACACTATTAGTGTTGCCTCCGATCTGATGATTGCATCGTGAAGTTTGTCATTTTTGACAATATATTTACCTTGACAGTTTTATTGTCCGGTCGTTACTTCTATTGTTGACGATAACTTGAAAATTATATGTCAGCGAAAAAATGGAATTAACTCGCGAACATTTTCGTGCAATTATTTTTCATCACTTTCGACGCGGATTGTCTCAACAAGGATGCATCGACGAGCTGAATTCTTTATATGGTGATGAAGCACCATCGACAACTACAGTATATTGTTGGTATAGTGAATTCAAACTTGGACGGCATTCTTTGGACAATGAATTTCGTGAAGGTCATCCCACAAATGTTGTGTCGGAAAACATTAATGCAGTGTCTGATACCGTGATATCGAGGCATCTCTAGGTATTAGTAACACCAGCATGCATAAGATCCTGCATGGACATTTAGCCGTTAAGAAGCTATGTTTACGTTGGGTACCACATAATTTGACAACCGCTCAAAAAAGAACTTGCGTTGGTTGGTGCCAAGAAATGCACAAAAAGTACAATGGGGGTGCTTCAGTTCGTCACAGGTGATGAATCTTGGATCTATACGCATGAGCCCGATAGTAAACAGCAGTCGACTCAGTGGGTATTCCAAGATGAGCCAAAACCAACAAAAGTTGTTCGCGCTCGAAGCACATCAAAACAAATGGTCGTCTGTTTTTCCGGAAAAACCCGTCACGTTGCAACCGTGCCTTTAGAGAGTTGTAGAATGGTCAATTCCGAATGGCACACAACCATTTGTTTGCAAAAAGTTTTTGAAGAAATAAGGAAAACAAACCGAAAACGGCAGATCATTCTCCACCATAACAATGCGACCTCTCACAGGTCGGTTCAAATAGTTGAATATTTGACTGGGCAAAACATTGAATTGATGAGCCATCAGCCGTGCAGCCCTGATCTAGCACCCCATGATTTCTTTTTGTTCCCACACGTGAAGAATAAACTTCGTGGTCAATGGTTTTCTACGCCGAAAGAGGCAGTTGGGACATTCAAAACTCATATTTTGGAGATACCGCCTTCACAGTGGCAGCAATGCTTTTCGGATTGGTTTAAACGAATGCAAAAGTGCATTGATTTTCAATGAGAGTATTTTTAAAAACAATAAAACTATTTTCGATAATAAAAATTTTTTTTTGTTTGCTATTCCCGAAATATAAACGGCTACCATCGTATCATGTAATAATAATTACTTTTTCAAGTTTGTGACTGTTTAATAACCACTTTTTCATTACATACAGGTTTTGTGTAGAATCCGTTACATTGTAAAGTACGCCTTTTTTAAAGGTAAAAATGCAGTGCTGGTCAAAGCTAGTTGTGTGCATTGACAATTTCGCTTTTAAAATAAATTAAAGGACACAGATGCTTACTTTTTAGACGAAATTTTCCTTAATGAACAATCCTTTTGAATTCAGTTGGCCGTTGTGTGTAAGTTTATTTCGATGTTTTTTCTATTGGTGTTGTAAATACAATTTTAAACTGTCGGACAGGTTGGGTTCTTTCCAAATTAACTATTCATTTGATTTACAACGCAATTTTTGCGTTTTACTTTCATTATTTGTAAATAATTTTTTCCGATTATCACTTGGTTAAGAGGTCGGTCATACAAATGATTTTAGTTTCATATTATTATCATTTGTAATCCAGTCAAATATTTAAATCCCTTTTGTCACAAGGTCCAAATTTCTCTTGTTTTCTATCCCTCTGGTTCCACTATTCGCCTATTTACTCCGATAGAACTCTTCACAGATCAAAAAAGGTGTACATAATCTCAGCGTCACGAAGCAGTAGGTACTCAAATTCTCAAATAACTACTCACGTGACGCATGCGTCGCTACACGCCGTTTCACTCCGAACCGTCGGTAACTTTGTTGGGATAGAACGCGATAGAAAATATTTGCTTTCACCGCTGCCCGCTAACCAGCCCCAGCACTCCCAGCAGTATGTGTAAAGACTTTATCGTGTGGTTCTATCTCCAATATATTGGTCGATTTCTTCAATAAATTATTGCTTCTTAATTAATAATTTAATCTTGGTTACGTCATCGCTGCCTTTCCACACTAGGTAAGTATGAATTTGTAAAGTACGAAACAATAGCTATAGCGTTATCGCGGCGATGACCTTAATTCGTCCGAACATAACCTCAAAATTTAGTTGTGTAGTGGTGGGGATAGATTATAAAATGGCGTTTTGTTGAAACAGGACAAAATGTTTAAAATGTTGGTTCTGTATAGTTCAATATACTATATTTATTTTAAATAGAAATTATTTATTTCTCGTATAATATTATTTTTATTAAATTAATTAAATCAATAAATAATTTTGTACGTAGGTAGATTAATTTTATATGCAGTGGCCTGATTTTTTAAATTTTTTTCCGAGGGTATATATTAATTAATATACAGGGTGTTCAAAAAACTACTGAAATATTTCGAAGCAACACAAAATTTAATACATATGTATGTGCTCAAACATGACACATTTTCCATATATTTTTGTTTTATATCTATTAAAAATGAAATGGAATTTGATTTTTCTTTCTATCAAATACTAGTCTACTTGTAGGTCAATATTAGAAATTTCGATTGGCTGTTTAATTTGAAACCTCAGGTTTTTTTATCATTGTCCGCAAGCGCAGACTAAATTTTTATGAACTGTTTTAGAAAACGAGGGAGATATACATTCTGTGTGTGACAGTGCCTCCCAAAACGATAAATTTTTCTCTTGAATTGTTTGCGGATCTTCAACAGAAATACACAAAAATTTGGGAGTCTAAGAAGAAGTCCTGGAAGTGACAACGAATGTCGTTTATTTTTTTGTTTAGTTTAAGGAATGTTAAAAAGCCTTAGCTGTTATATTCTACAGTATTCACGGAGGATTTGCAAATAGACTGAGGAAACAAACTCGAAGTATTGTAGATTTTTTTTTATGAATGAGATTGGTATTTCCTAGAGCCGTGATTACAGAGAGCAAGCATTACACCGATTATTAAATAAAAGGCAAGATTTTGTTCAGGTTCTATCCAAATTTTTTGTTGGAGAATATATAAGTACTAAACTGATATCTGGATATATTTGAATTTGATCTATGAACACGACCCTGACTGAACCAGCTGAATTACTAGGGTTCGATTATTTAGAGAAGAAACTATGACTCATCAAAATCTGCGCGATGAGATTCTACCATAGGCGTAACACGGTGGCATCCAAACAATACTTAACCTAAATTTAATATTTCTGTATATATTTTTTACGTCAATCGTAATAATTTTTCACTTACCAGTTAAATAAGGATAGAACTGATAAAATGGTTTTGAAAAAATAGTCTTTTATATAAATTATGAAGCTAACAAGTAAAAACAGCATACACATAAACATACGAACAACGATAGACACCACTGCAAACAGGGTCGCCCCTTCAGCGCATAATTGACTCGCCTTAAACCAAATTTCGTCCGAGCGCATTGACCTTGAAGTTTCTTCACTAAATAATCGAACTCTATACAGGATCCGTCAAAAAGAGTTATAAAATATGTGAATTAAAAAAAGTAAAATTCCAAAGCTATTGCTTTTACTTTAGTATTGTTTTAAAGAGAGGCTTTCCAATTTTTTAAAAAAACATCTGATATCTAACATAGGTACTTACGAAAATGGAAACTTGTCAAGAGTTCACTTGAAGGAGACAACATTTCATGGCTAAAACCGTTCCATGCATTTTAATATACAGTTTTCGTATAGACTGTAATATTTACCATTAAGTAGGTATTTAGAAAACAAATTGTAAAATTCTTTTGGATGGAATGTGATTATGAGACTGTCAATAAGGTTTGGTGAAGAATCGATCAGTATTTTGAACAAGTCTGACACATTGATGACATTATGAGGTTTGTTTCGAATAATAAGAAATGCCTTTTACAGCTACAAAAAAACTGAAGTATGAGTAAAAAATAGCATTATTTGCTTTATTGTTTTTACGTAAATTGATGAAAAATAATTTTCTTTATAAGAAAAGAAGAAGAAAGGAAGAATTACTACAAAAATCAAAACGCTGCTAAATCGGTTGATTAGCACAGAAGTGATTGCCAAAGGTTTTCGATTTTCATAATATACTACACTCCATACATTTCCTTTTCTTCAATTAATATGGGTAAACAGAAGAAAATAATTTATAAAATAAGGAATCCGATGTTCAACTTTTTTTTCTATCCACCTAAAATCGAAAAGGATTATATTATAGCAAAGAAAATTTTCAGAAAATAAGTTCCTACAATCTATCTACATATTTAATTACAAAATTTGTTAGCACTGTAGTATAATCCTAGAAATAACTAATCAGTGACCTATAACTGTTATTGAATAGTTGGTATAGTAGTTATTAACACGTTGAATGCCGCGGGGATCACCAGTGACCGGCATCAAATTTATTTGGAGCACTACGGGTGTCACCGGTGACCGGCATCAAATTTATTTGATAGCACTACGGGGGTCACCGGTGACCGGCACTAAGTTTATTTGGTAACTACGCGGGGGTCACGGGTGACCGGCGAAGCCAGTATTGCTGGAAATATTTAATTTGTGTAAATATCAATGCTTATTTTTATTGCATATTTTCGTTACAATAGTGTGATTTAATTAATTCAATATAAAATTGATTGAATTTTTGAAAATCTTGTGAAACAAACACACAGTGTACATCTTGGTTCTTAGCGGTGTAGATCGCGTACGGAGTTTGTTTTCGTACACGTGTTTTTCGCCGTGTTTTACCAGGTGCGACATTTTTCAATTGTCTGCTGATGATGACAACTTAGTTGTCGAAATGCGTATACAGAATTACAAAAGTTAATGTGGAAAGGGGTTATATATCAACCTTAGTGATTAAGTGAATCAACCACAGGCTCCATCAAATTCAACTAAAATAGACGAAACAAAGTGAACCAGTGTAGTTTCTAAAATACCTTCTAAAATTAAAAAATTTTTTTGTAGCATGTAGCGTAATCGAATGAACAAGAAGTGAAGTAACCAGACGAAAAAAGTGAACAAATGTAATAAGGACGAGTCCATGGACATCTATTGAAAAATAATTAAACAATCAATCGAAAACGAAGAAATGCATTTCAGCGCCACGAGGTCACCGGTGCCCCCCAGTAAGATAAATAGGTTACACATGATTACACATTTTAACTTGCTAGTTCTAAATAATATTTTAAATATATATATATTCAACTTATGGGTGTAATAAATTAATTACTATTTACCCACTAAAAGTTGGTTGAACAAAGTCTTCTAGGAAAGCAGAAAGAAAGGAATAAAAATAATTGTTTGAATATAAATAATTTGTAAATAGTACCATCAATATTGAAACTGAAAATAATCGTAAACTATTTCTTTTAATATTGATCTGTAAATATAAGTTACATAAGTGATAACAAAAAAAAACGGACTCGGATTTTAGGGAAGAATATAAATTGACTTTAAAAGAAGAGAATATAAATAATTGCTCGCAATGTAATGTAGATTGCTTCCAATGTAATGTCATTTCATTGTTTGCGTCAAAAACTATAATAGTTGCTGATAGATGTATTGGCAGACAAAATGTTAGGTCAATCTACTGGCTATTATCACGGACTATTTTTACTTCTTATTTTTCCGAGTGTTTTAAAATTCATTATACTCCACAAAAACTTAGCTTCTAGTATATCTTGCTTTCTTTGCCGCCGTTCATTGGTACAATTATGCATATTTCTTCGTCGTTAATTTAGCTTAAATTCGTTAAGAATTGGAGATTTTAATTAACAATTTCTTCTGATGTATTATTTAAATGCACTTTTACAATTTTATATACAATATTTTTTGCTTAGATTTGCAGAAGTACTTAGAAAAAACTTGAACTTATACTATTATTTATTTAAACCAAAACCACCTTGCGATACATAATATTTAGTAAATTGCTGCATTTCATGACTCACAACGATAAAACTCTTCCAAACATATTTTCTGCAAATTTTGCCTAGTTCCTCGTTCCTCAGCAACCATCATCGTGTCGCTGGGGTCGGGAGAAAAAATCAATAGGGAAGTCTGTTGAGACTACAGGAATTTCGTAACTGCTGGTCAAAACGCACCATTTCTATATGATACGCAACATTCTTCATCGTACAAGTAACGTAAACAACTAGGATTTGGTAACAGAAACTTGTGGTAGATCAAATTTAATTTGAATATTTACAGAAATCCGATGACATGCGCATAACAAATGCGTTGAGGGAAGTGGTTGAAAAACATGGTTTCGTCCAAACATTTTATACACATTTATATGGAATCAACGCGTTTCTCTTAAATATTTGTTGTTTTCATGTGTTTTCTCGACTTTTCATTTTGTTGATACTTATTTATTTAGAGTGAATAAGCACATAAGATGAGACCATATCCGGCGTGGAGTTGTTAAGTTTTAGGAATCGTTGCAAATGTCCTTGAATGCATACTAAATTTATCATCAGTCGCTGTGGTAATTTTGTAGCTATGGATGTTAAATTCTTTCTGTTAATCTAAAATCGCGTACCTGAGGAATAGGTACTTCTGCACTTACAAATATTGTCCTTCTGTTTTACTAGTGTATTGATAGTATAAGAATATATTATATAATTTTCACTTTATTAATAGGTTGTGGTACGTATATATATATATATATATATATATATATATATATATATATATAGATACATATACAGTATTGTGCAAATTAATGGAATCAAACACAATATAACTAAGAAAACCGTTTATTTGTCATATAATCACGATGAGATGGTATAAAATTATAAATTACTAGTAATTTAAAAAGAGATATGCCCTCCTTTGGTTGCGATGACAGCCTGAACTCTTTTCGGCATGGAATCTATTAATTTTTAACAGTTTTCCTTTATTTTCTCGTCACGAAACCACACCTGAATTAGTGCTTCTATCAATTTTGTCTTCGTTGTACAGTCCATTTTATGTAACCTAGCCTTACAAATGGCCCACAGATTTTCAATTGGGTTTAAGTCTGGAGAATTGCCAGGCCAGTCGAGGAGAGTTATTCCTTTTTCCTTGAAATATTTGACCATAACCTTCGATTTGTGGCATGGAGGTGAATCCTGTTGGAAAATTGCACCTCCGTTTAGCTCATATTTCTTTAGATCTTTTCCTAAATACTTATCCAGTAGCTCTTTATATTTCTGGCTGTTCATCATGCCTTCTATAGGCACCAGCAATCCACTCCCCATGTACGAAAAACATCCCCAAAACGTCTTCTTTACAGGATGTTTGACAGTTTGATCGATATGAGCTGCAGTGAGTTTTCATCTCGACTTTTTCTCATGAATTTTGATCGCTGACCCTGCACCAAAAAATGGGACTCGTCTGAGAACAACACCTTTCGCCAGTCTTCCTCATTCTATCCGGCATATTTCTTGGCCCAAATAAGCCTCTGCTTCATCATTCGTTGAGTGAGGAGTTGCTTCTTCTGTAGTCGAATGGCTTTTCTTCCGGACTCTAAAGGTCTCCTACGAACTGTCGAGTCATGCACTTTCACTCCAGCATCGGCTAAGTCTTTTTGTAGTTCAAAACTAGTTTTTCTTGGGTTCAGCTTGCTATTTCTGACCAAAAAAGTGACATCCCGTGGATGTCATCTTCCTCTTTCTACCACATTTTCCCACTCGTTTCACTTCAACTATTCCGGTATTCTTTTTTTGCTTTAGGATCTTACTTACTGCTCCTTGGCTAACACCACATTCCTGAGCAATATTTCTTTGTGTCATTGAAGTGTGCTTACTTAATGTCACAATCTTCTCACGTTTTCTGGGCGTGATATCCATATCGCGAACAACCGGTAAAAGCACAATATAAATCAAATTTTGAATTTTGAAAAAGTATATGTGAACAAACTCTCTAAAACGCACTGAATAACTGTGTAATGTGTTCCCAGTGATATAGGTTATGTTCACATCAATATTCAGTTCTACGACAGTTGTAATGTAAGACAATATAACTAGTTGTTTGTATTGCCACAGATCTGGAGCAACTATCGCACTAAGAAGGAATTTACCAGCCTTAAATTACCAATGTTTACTGAATTAAATTATGAGATAAGGAGCAAATGCTTTTCTTTTAATATAGATAAAGAGTTCATTCAACATTACTGTCTGGTTGATTTATTAATTCCGAAAAGAAATAAACTACGAATTTATGTTCGCATACGTGCATGGACAAAGTTGACGTCCTTCACCACTCCTCGCTCTGTTTAATGGATGTGAAAGCGATATCAGTGTTTTTACTTCTATCCGAGAGATGAATGTACAGTTCTTTCCTTTCTCACTATTTTGTTCTATCGTTTTTTGTATCCGACACGTTCTCAAATTGAGTGATAAAACGATTGTGATAGCTAGTGCTTTGTTGACTGTAGATTTCAATAATTGCGTCGTATTTGGAATTTAGTCATTACTGTTTACTTGGTCAACAAATGTTCTATTCAACAGATGTTAAAACGTTGTAGGTGCTTTCACTTTTATTCGAAAAATGGACGTGCAGTTCTCTCTCACTATATATTCGATGTATTATTTTTTTTTTAAAGTCTTGTCCCATAGAAGATTTTGCACTAACAAATTAGAATTTCATATTGGACAAAACTGCTTTACAGACATAAATATAAATACTTAAAGTACTTTTCTATTTGTCACAAAACTATTATTTCTTGAAGCAGTCTTCTACATTGAATGAATGCGCTTTACGTTGATGAACGCATTATTTCCACTAATGCTTAGTCGTACCGAGTGCCGACTATCATGTGCTCTTTGTAAATCCTTACAAATGTCAGTTTGACAAATTTAATTAAAATAAAATGTTATGACAAAAGTCATTCGTGCTGTTATTTCAAATTTTCCCAGAACCCGACTAATATAACAGACGTCGCCGGCGAAGTATTATAAAATTAGAAGCGATTTTTAATACGTATTCGAAAATCTACATATTTTAACTGATCTTAAAGAAGTTATGGGGATAAATGTATTCGATCAATTCGTTTGAAATAAATCGAGATAGACGAAACTAATATCTAAAAGATCTATCCAAAGAAACATATTGGTACAACACAACACAAGAGTCAATTAAAATTGTATGCGTCAATTCATCGATTGATTCCTTATTAATTAACGCTTACTTTTCGAATGCATAGTTTGGATCTTGCTCTTCTGCTTCTGACGATTAGAGGCTTTACAGTTATTACATTGCGGAAAGTTGGGAAATTTAGTGAAGATGCTCTGCTAGAACAGATATTGTAATTCCAAAAATTAATGCTGGCCAACATTGCGTTGATTCAGTCACGAAGGAACATATTGTTGTTAGTTATAGTATCTCATTTAATTTTAATGCTTTAAGGAGTAATAGATACTAAGAGTAAATCCTGGAAAAAAGAATATAGTTGTGAGTTACCAGCACAAATGGTACCATCAATCGGAAAGATAATGCTACCAGCTTTTTAGAATGACCAAGTCTATGCATATTATACAAAACTGATTATCAAGATCGTTTAAAGAAAGGATGACTATTAAAATAAAATAGAATTATGCTTTTTCATTAGGGCAATAGCCCTCTCGCGTTTCAATGGTTGGAGTTGGAATGAAAGCAGTTTAAAACCCACCGGATCTTCTGGATTTTAGTCTAGAGCAGGTATGGGCAAACCTTTGACATGTTGTGGGCCAAACTTTAATGTGCAAATACGTTCGCGGGCCACGTTTAAAAGTAGTGCATTTTAAAGTAGTGTTCATAATTTTTAGCGATAGATATCAGACATGAAATAATACGACATTGTCTCGCGGGCCCGATCAAATCTTACAGCGGACCGAATGCGGCCCGCGGCCTGTTGTTGCCCACATATGGTCTAGAGCAACAACTGAGTTTGTAGAGATTTTTTCCAAAACGAAAACGTGAAAAGAAAGTTTTTAAGTAACAAAGAAGATATACTTGCTATAATAAGTAATTCGAGAATGTTGGATAATATTTGTAAAGAGATTGAAACAACACTTGAGGAAATGTATGAGGAAATTCTATCGAAAAACAACTTTTTCGCAAATTTTATTACTGAAAAGTTGCCATAAAGATTAACACTCATAGTACCAATTAAATAACGTAGTATGTAAATTGTTTTAATAATTATTCGATGCTAAATTTTAATTTAAAAAATGGATAATAGTCGACATTTGGTAATGTATACGTAGTTAAGGCAATGGTATTGCAATTGCTAGAAGAGACTACCATGGACAGTTTTTGGGGGCGTAACCACTAGAAAAATAACTCACTGCACGTTGGTACGTTTAGTTCCTTAAAACCGAAAGATATAAGTCAAATGTACATATATAGAAGATACGAATCAAGAAGTTGATGATATTGACCCAACTGAAACGGCCACCTATACATACGTCAGTAATAAACCACAAATTTCGTATAGTTATGCCTAGAGTGCTAAGAAACTTTTGCTATATGTTAAAATGAATAAATCGTAAGCAATGATTCTATTGCTAATTACGATAATTTTTCTTTTTGATAAGTTGGCGATAGCTCACTGGTATGTTACTGGCTTGTCACGACCGGGGTCTTTAGGCCGGCGGTCTGCTGTCCTGGAAGGTTTTTCGTGGTTTACCTTTTCCGCTTCAGCAAATGCTGATAGTCAAAGATCTTAATTCGCACCAAGAACGTGAGCGTGATAATAACTCATGGTCTGCTGATGTCCCTTGTAATTAGCGTTAAGCTGTTGGGAAATGTAAAGGCATGGATTACTATTATTATTATTAAACAAAATTTTATCTATATATTTTTTATTTTCGTAGAGCCACGGTACAGTGAAATTGTTAAAATGTTATCGCTTCCAAGATATCATTAAAATAATTATCGTTTACGATTTTGAGAATGGTTTAGTACTCCCAAAATTAAAAGAAACGTAAGGTGTATTTATTATGATTGTCCTTATGTAAGGTCTATTGAATAACGGTTCAAGCATTAGGCGGTAGAGATATAAATCTGAAAAATGTAGCTGTTCAATTGAATAAAATCGTTATATAACAATTTAGGGGAATATATTGCTTTACATACATCGCTGATGAAATGCGATTTTATTATTATGATGTGCTATCAAGATCCAGTGACAAAGTTTGGAAGTTTGGGGAAGTAAAATCACCAACAACGGTGAAGCATTCGCGATCTCTTAAATGATCGTTGTACATTGAAGCCGTGAAATTATAGCGCAACTAATGTTTAAAACTCAATAGATTGTTTCGGCCAAGGAGTACACCGAAAAATATTTACACAAGCTTTTGCAAACTGAAATTGATTGAAGAATGTATATTTAGTTTCTTCATAAAAACAACGCTGTGTTATATGTAACAGTTTCTTAGTGTATTAGATTTCCAGTTACTCGGTCATCCTCGATACAATTTCGACTTTAAATCCTTCGATTTTGAACTTTTTTCGTAAAACGTGTTGCTAGTAATGGATAGCAAATTTTTAAATACATAGAATACAGTTTATGCTGTTGTCCAATACAAAAAATGAATATATGTATTATTATCATTAATTAGTTTGTCAAAAGTATATTAAACTTTCGTAGGACTCTACGTCAATACTTGATTAAAGTATTATGTACATACATCTATTAGTTAAAAATTATTTCTACTTGTAAACAACAATGTAGCTACAAAATAGCAATTAAGATCGTATTTTAAATATATTAGGAACTATCATGTAGTGTAATAATACGCGTAAATTTTTGAAGGGTATTTTTACATTTTAATTTAATTTAAGTAAAGATGTTCCTTAATTGGTATTTCCAATTGTAAATGTATTATACTAATTCTCAGAAGGAAGGTCTTAACATAAATGCATTGTGGTATTTATATAATTTAGTTTAAGTATATATACAAGTGTATTCCCTTAATCTATTATTAAAGTTCTCAGAAGGGTTTTAATTATACAAAGGATGTAAATGTATTGTATTATCGGAATGCAGTATTCCGTTTTCGTTATGTTATAGGTTTAATTTAAGAATGTTTAATTTATATAATCCTGTACTTATATTTTAGTACAGATATTTTATATTTAAAAGCGTTTAGGAGTAATAAACCAGGTGGCCGGAAAAGGATAATCGCTTTGCTATAGAGTGGATAATAAAAAATTGATAATTGTATAAATAGTCTGCGAATTGTAATCAGAAAAAAAAACGTGAGCCTAAGAGGTCAGGGAGCCTAGGAGCTTAGAGAGAGCACATGAGCCTAGGAGCTTAGAGAGAGCACATGAGCCTAAGAACTCAAGACAAAGAGGCAGCGTAAAATCTCGACAGCTGGTCATTCTGTTCAGAGTCTATGTATCATTTGATACCAAGCGTATATCATTTTTTGCAAAGAAGAACTAATGCGAACATTGTGAAAAATATATATATTGATCCCTACAAGCGGAGATCGATAGGCAGCGTTTCATATTATTCAAGAGCGAATAATTAGTGAGTGCATGAATTAATATATTTGGATGAAAGAAGGTCCGAAGCAGAGACCACCTGCATTCAAACAAAATAAGTACGTATGCATACAAATAGAGAATATAAGGTAGAAAATTGTATTTGTAATTGTAAAATTGTAATGTTAATTTTGTTGTGCTTTCTTTAATATATTTATAGGAGAGATCGTCTTAAAGCGATTCTGATAATCATTGAACGCGTCAATATTTTATACATTTGACGCTATTTAAATTAAAGGCTGTTTATATATATATATATATATATATATATATATATATATATATATATATATATATACGCATCCTTCTTCGTAATCCGAATTGCCGCGAAAATTGTTATTTGTGAAGAGAGTAGCTACATTTACTTGTCAAGTTACATGTTTATTTCAGTTTGCTAGCCGGTGCATTCTGTTAAAGTATAATGAAGGTCATAGTATTTCCAAAATTAATTATCATTTAAGGCGGCCAACAAAATATAAAGATGTTTAAATACTTTGCTAAAATTCCATAACAATATGGTTCAAAAGTAGGCATGAAACAAGGCCAGTATCAGTAGTTATTTAATAAAAAATATTTTAGGATTTATGAAAGAATAATTTAATTTCTTAATATTTAATTCAAAATAGAGAAAAGAATTCTGGTTTTTTTGTACATTACACAAAACTGAATTTTAATTTTAATTGAAACACCATGAAACGAAAACACCTAGTTACTGGAAAAAATGTCTTTAAACCATACCTATAAAAACAAGTTCTTCAATTCAATTCTCTCGAGACGTTATCGAGGTCAATACCGTAATTACTAAGCATTTGGATATTTGTGCTTTTAGATGAAAACAAATTAGATATGTGGTCATTTTATCATCCAGTCTGTCTCAAAATTTCAGGAGAAAAATTTGTATTTTTTTTCTACTCTGGCGTTAGATATTTAAATAAGAAAGCCTTGAGGGGATTGACTGCAATAAATGCCAAAAATAATTTTGATATTTGCCCAAAATAAAGAAATGCGTCCTAAACGGAATTTTTATCGAAATTATCCATGAATATATCGTGAATAGACCATTTACTTTTAAGAATGATGAATAATTTTAGATAATATTACATTTAAATCTAATTGGTAGACGTTCTACTTTCGGTCATCGACCTTTATATTGTGATCCATTTTAAATAACAAAAGTTCGAATTATCTAGATTGAAAGATCTATGGTTTCTCATTTTACTGAGCGAAACAAGACCATTTTCGCTACGGATATTCAAAATCTTTCTTGGTATGGGCGAAATATCAGAGAATGTCATGTACGCCGTAAATCCTCGATCGCTGCGCCCTCTGGGCACCTCCCAACGCAAGTATACGCAGTGACGTTTGAAACATGGACGCAACAGCTGCAGCATTGAAGGAGACGAAAATATTTGGCATTGAAGAATATTAATCGCTGTTGTATACAGTGTGTTCTGGTTTTCAAAATCTGTACAGCTATGCGGGAATCGGTAAGAATTCAATTTCATGTTGTATAAAATCGATTTTATTGTAGGACTACAGGGGAATTGTATCACTTGATTCATCGTATTTGTTGCGGTAAATTTAGAAGTGTGGGCAAGTTGAGGCCAAGCCATGAGCTGTTCGCGTGGCTTGGTATGTCACGCTTGTCTAAAACCTCGTGTGTCCGTCGCCATAACAATTATTCACATATTCAGGATGTGTTTTTTTATAAATTTATTTTATAAATTTTCTGACATTTGAAAATTGACATTTTCAAATTTGTCGTTTAAGGAAAAAATCATTTTGTTGAAATTATTCGAATGGGGAGTTCTTTTTTTTGTTTAAATTAAAATCCAAATTTGATTAGAGTTTAACGTCAGAATATGACTTTTCGTTCTTAAATAGTTTTCTTTTTAAATACAGCTCACTAGAGTGTTAGTTTTTTGAAACTTTTAATAATCGTCATATATTACGTTTGTTTTAATTTCTTAAATTTAAAAACGTAGATGGATTTAATATTTTAGTAAAAATTTTCGGGTTGGTCATACCTTCGCAATATATATATAAAAAATATTTCTCATTAGAAGATTGGAAAACTGCTCTTTTTTCGCAGATAATTCGATTTAAATATAAATTAAATATCATTTTTACGCAAATCAAGTTTGTTGTTTTTTAATATTTTCGCTTTAAAAAATTGCATACTTCAAAATTAATAAATATGAAAGTATTATGTAGGACAAACAGAGTAAGGTTTGCCACTATTATTACAAAAAAATAATTTCTATAAACGTACTTGAAAATGATATAATTTTAATTGTTGCTGTTATCATGTTACGTTCTTATTAGCGTTATTTGTCACTATTTTAAGATAGATGTCATCCATCAAACTTAGATTTTATTTTGCTTAAATTATGCTACTTGGGATACGTTTTTCAGCTTTCTCCTTTATGTTAAACTTTAAGAATACCTTTTTGCTTTATTACATACCTCATAGATTTACGACGTATAAATTCTGCTAAATCATGTGCATTCGACTTTGGACGAGCTAAATCAAGAACGTGTGTTTTTGATAATATTAGGATTAAAATTAACTATGACTCCTGACCTCTTTCTGATTATTCTCGGAATCTGGGTGTTTTTCTTGACTCCAAAATACGATTTAAGAAAAATATCTGCAACTTGGTTAGAAGAACCTATGGTAATTTTAGGATATTATACGGGGGCAGACATTGTATGGTAGCCCTTTAGAAAAATGTTATACGAAACTTTAATTCTTTAACATTTTAACTTTCGTAATACTGTTTACAAACCTTGTCTCGATTAGAATGTCAAATGTATACAGCGCGTTCAAAATGTTTAATTGGCCTTTATATATGGTATATGTGCCCATACGTTTAAATGGATGAGATGGAGGAATAAGTCCACTAGAGTTGAATTCTATTTAACTATATTTTATAATAATTTCCTTTACTGCTTATTTTTATCGTAAATCCACATTTTGGGCTGATGTTCACACGTTAAATACGAGGAGGAGTCAAAAAGTTCCCGGAATTTTGTTTTAACTCTTTATTACCACAACATAGGTACACAGTCACTTAATCGCCTTCAAAGTAGGCGCCGTCTGAACACACACACTTGCTCCACCGCTCCTACCATTGTTGGAAACAACGATGAAAGTCCTGTTGTTGTATCTTACGAAGTTCAGCCGTCGCGTTGGTTTTGATGTCTTCTACGGTGTCAAAACGGTTACTTTTGAGGCCCTTTTTGAGCTTGGGGAAGAGCCAGAAATCCAATGACGCTAAATCCGGTGAGCAGGGAGGCTGCTGGAGGACTGGAATGTTTTTTTCTGCAAGCCATGTTTTCACAACAATCGACGTGTGGGAGGGAGCATTGTCGTGATGGAGTGACCATCCTTCTTGTCATTTGCCTGGACGTTTTCTTCGAACTGCTTCCCTCACTCTTTTCAAAACTTGCACGTAAAAAGGACCGTTAACCGTTTGTCCAGCTGGTACAAATTCATGGTGCACCACACCTACGTTGTCGAAAAATGCAATGAGCATCACTTTTGTTTTCGATTTGACATGACGTGATTTCTTTGGTCGAGGAGAGGACGATGTGCGCCATTCTGATGACTGCATCTTGGTTTCCGGGTCGTACGCGTACACCCAAGTCTCGTCACCAGTAACGATTGTCTGCAAGAAAATTGGGTTCTCTGTGCTTTTTTCAAAACATTCGGCCACCGTCACCTTCCGAGTTTCCATCTGATCCGGATTCAGCAAGCGCGGGACAAACTTTGCACTGACACGTTTCATCTTCAAATCATCTGACAGGATTGCGTGTATGGATCCATGAGAGATCCCCGCTTCTTGTGCCAACTCGTCGATGGTCATTCTGCGGTCTGCTCTGATTAATTGTTTCACTCGCTCGACCATTCCTTCATTCCTGGAGGCTGAAGGTCTCCCACTGCGACTCTCGTCTTCCAGCGATTCCTGTCCACCCTTAAATCTTGAAAACCACTCGTAAACGGCTGTTTTCTTTAAAGAATCGTCACCGTAAACTGTTTGTAAGGCTAACAAAGTCTCTGAAGCACATTTTCCCAATCTGCACATGAACTTGATGTTCGCCCGTTGCTCGAACTGCGACATCGCGCCAACTGATCACCACACACTCCTACCTTCCGCTAAACTGCAGTCACACTGCGTGTTCAGACTTGCTCAGACCTGTCAGCGTCATAACTATGCACCATAAGGAATGTACTGTACAAAATTTATTGTGATTGCATCACAACTGCCAACACTACGACACAATTCCGGGAACATTTTGACTTCTCGTCGTATACTTTTTTAAAAATAGTTTAACCCCACTTTTGCATCATTTAGAGCTATTTAAGCGTTCTTCATATAACGCTAAGTAATCAATTGTCTACAATTTACGTTCCTCCACCACTCTGCAGTCGTTGTTTACGTCAGCTGTACCTGGTAATACGTGATTAATTGTTCGGGGTATGCGTTGAGGAAAGGATTGATTTTTGTTATGGACTGCTTATGTTATTTTTATGTTTTTACTTCGCTTATTTTCATTACTAGCCTTTATATAGCCTACAATTATAACACGATAATAATGCTTACTTCTCCAGGAGCAAATTATATTAGCATGTTTTTAAGTTAGTAATTGTATATCTTGCGGAAATGTCAATGTCATTTACTATATTTTTGTTGTTTTTTAATTTTTACCTTTGTCTATCACTTTGTCTCTATAGGTCTATTATATATATTTATGTTAAGACTTTTCCGGAATAGAAGGTAGATTAGTTACGTTTTGAAAGCAGCTGATCCTGGTGTATTTGATCTTGAGTACACACATGCATACACTGCCGGTCACAAAAGTTTGGATACTTAATTAAAATTCATTCAAAGTACAAGAAGTGTATTTTAACGTTATTGCTAGAAATGTTCTAATGATAAATCGTTCTGCAATAAGATTATAATTGAACAATATGTCTTACAACAATTATGCTTATGTAAATTCAGAAGCATTAACAACACAAGGGAATTTTGATGGAACCTTCGTTGATTAACTTAAGGTTGATATATAACCTCACAACTAAGTTGTATGGTACTACAGTAACCGACAATTATTATAAGTTTCGCGTTATTTAATGAAGGATTGAAAACGACCTGATCTGATTGGAAAGCGGAAGTTTCACAACGGCAATGTCTGCCAGCACATAGCTATTGTAACAGTAAGAGTCCGTATGGTCACGATATAATACCCTGCGACTTCTATTTATGCCTTCAAATAAAAACATCTAAAATAACGTGAGGTTTAATTGGATGCTTTAGAGACGAACAGTTCTCAAAAATTGACTTATGTAATGTTTTTGAACAAATTTGAATAAGGCTATTGCACTACATGGAGAAATTGATAAGTGTGTCAAAAATCCATCAGATTTAATACAGGGATATAATTTCACATTTTATCCTCCCTTACAAAACCACGAGGTTGTAAGTAAGATTGACACAAGCTGATTGAGGTAGCAGCATACCGCTAGAGTATGAGTCATTCTAGTGTTAGCGTTAACTGATAATTCCAAACATGATCATCGAGGTTTAACAGATACCATGTATGGTAGATATTAATTAATAGTAAATAACAGGTTATGAGTAATGAACAGTTCCTCGACAGTTTAAACAACCTTAGCAGCAGTATCTGGTCAGCTGTTTAAGTTATCCGGAGGCCGTTTATTATTTGTTTAGTATCTGTCATTAATACCTACACTGATGTCATCTGTTAAAGCAGGAGGCTATGGACAACTTAAACAATTTTAATAGCTTCTGATCAGCTGTTTATTACTTGTTTAATATCTATACTGACGCCATCTGTTAAATCTTGGTGGCCATGTTCGGGACTACCGACTGATGCTAAAACTAGGATGACTCATAACCTACTTCCTCTAGCAACTAGACCCGTTCTGACGTCACCCTTGCTTAAAACTCGAGCTCACGTAATGTATGTAGTGAAGAGCGTAAAATGTGAAATTAGTATTATTATTGTTAAAGAAACGTGAAAGAACTATGTCGCTATTTTCAAGTTTAATAGATATATTAGTTTGCACGGTACAAGAATGTGCAAGGAAATAAATACCTTCAATCGTTTTCACGCCTAATTTAATAAAATTATTTTTTTAATACGCCTGGGCAATTTTATTTGGGTGTATGTAAATTTGTATTTCATGTTCGTAAGTATTTTCAGAGTTCGACATTAAATTAACATTTAAGAACAAATTTAAGCTTTTGGGGAGAAAGAGAAGTAATTTCTAACGTCTCAATTAATAGAAGTAGTAAAGAAACTCTTCGTACACACTCTCTCCAGTGTGTACGAAGTTTAGTAACTGCAATCGCATATTATCTCCCTCAGCGTTTTCGTAATATTTTCATAAGCAATGTTGATCCACATTATAGAAAATTAATGTCATTGTTGACAGTTACCAGTCCGTTTAATACTCATATATTTTCGTAATTATTATACGTAATCTCTTTGCAAAATAACTAATGAAAACTAACTAAATTACTTTGACGCGATGCGTTCTCCCCTAAGATAGAGAATCATTGCATTTAACATGATTAATTAAATATTGTTATTTAATCCTCTTGTTTGCCGCTTTGCGGCGACGATGCACTTCAATGTCTGTGTTCAGCAAATTATCCACTAACGCATTTAGACGAACACTAAGTTTTATCACAACGTTTTTCGCGGAAGCACTTCATTTTTGATTTAAATGTAGCGAACTAAAAAATATGTACCAGATTGTTCAATAAGTTTCGTTGTCCGATAAGAAAAACAGATTTTATGGTTTGAATTACATTTTATTATTGAATGTAACCTCCCTGAACATCGTTTTCCACGTATGAATTTTTTGAGATGTGAGAACAGACAGAAGTTCGACGTAGCCAAATCTGGAGAATAGGATGTTGCAACAATTCATACTTTAATTCTCCGATTTTTGCGATTGTTTTTTGAATTGTGTGAGATGGTGCGTTGTCTTGATGAAAAATGTTTTTTTTCCGCTGACGATGAACTGCACAAACTCGATGGCGATGTTAATAAACAATGTTTTAAAAGGTTCCGGTATCATCTGATCGTAAACGATTCTTTCATAATAGCATTTTAGATATTTTAACAACTCTAAATCCGATTTCCAGACAATTTATTTTGAATAATTAATTTAATCACTTCAGGTTCATATATAACCCCTTTCTACATTAATTTTCGTATTCTGTATACGTATTTCGACAATTACGTGCACGTGTATATCATCCCTCGTGTAAACAGTATTCCTGCGTAATCAAAAAATTTTATGGTCATAGGCTTCAACGGCAGATTTTTGCGCGCGTGTTTGTTTGGTGATAGTCTTATTTTTGTGTACATTATGTTTTCTGCTTCTTTATCTTCGAATTATAACTGTACGCCCAAGTTCCATCCGCATTAATAATTATCTTCCATCATTATTCACCTTCCTGAACACTTTGTTTCCAATATTCACCAATTGTTATTCTATTCGCATTTTTCTTCAATGTTAGCAAAAACGAAATCTAGTAATGCACAAACTCCAGACTTGTTCAAATTTTTGTGGAAGAAGATAAAACACCAACAGATAAATAACAAGAATGTTAAGGAATGGCGAGACAGTTAAACGTGAATTTGTGGAGAAAATTACTTCTTCGTTGTTAAGAGACTAGTTGAAACACTTTAACCATCTCGTACCTCGCAGCATCCCCGATCATATTTAAACTCGGGCATCAAAAACAAGTAGATCTTGCCGTAGACTATTGCCGAAAAGCTGGATTACGAATGGAAAAGTTTCCATTGTGGATTTTCATAAACGAACACAAAATTTGATCGAATATCTTTACTGTTTAATTTCATCCGTAACGATTTTTAAACGCGCGCCAACAAAGTCGCAATTATCGAACTTTGTTACGTTCAACTAAATAATTTGTGACAATTGTAATTTTGCAAAATGAATTGTCAGTTTAATTTGGTACGTAGACTTCTGCGGTCGTAGTCCATACTATTATATATTCTTCTGGGCTTCCGGGCTGGAACCGCGTCACTGGCATAACTGGCAGTTATACCAGTGACGCGGTTCCAGACCGGAAGCCCAGAAGAATATTGAATGTCAGTTTATTTTGATAATATTTTCCGCTTATAACGATTTGTAGTTTATAGCACAGAACTGTAGTAAGTTCAGTCTAGTCTTTGCTGAAACGCTATTGGTTCCATTGTTTATTGGTTTTTATTATTGTATCTAAAATCCACTGCCAAAATTTCATGACAGTCTCCAAATAATAGAAAAAGCAAAGAAATCCTTTATCACATTAATAATTGTATCCTAGACTTGTATTTCGATAACTAAATTGTCATCTTCAGCAGAAATTAAACATAGTATTGAACAGGGACTCGGAGTAAAGCCACGCAGAAAAAATCGCGAAACACTACTCGATGTTCACATAAACGCTCTAGGTTTTGTATTAATGTTGTAAAATGTTTTTTTGCCATTTTGGTTATTCAATTAGCCACAGTTTCCAATGTAATTTGCAGCCTTCAAATGGGTATTTAATTTTAGCTGTGCTGATAACATGATGATGATGATACTTTGATGTCATAAAACTACGGAATTTTGCCTATCACTATTTCGTAGTCATAGACCACATAATTTTAGCTTTACTTAGTAAACCTTCATAATTCCTCTTTTAAGTAATGGATCGTTGTTTCATTTCTTTTCACACTATTTTCTGATACTTCCAGGTGCATCCAAATTATTGCGTCTGAAAGAGGAAATATTGTTGCTAGGTATTTTGCCTTTAAAAGTCTATCATTAAGGATTAAATCCGCAATAAGAGATACATATTTCATCAAATGGCGTTGAAACATATTTGATCCTCTGGAAATTCTAGTCACATTAGAAATTCTTTCGTATATTTTTTTTTACCTCACTCTACCTTCTTCTGGGCTGGAACCGCTTCACTGGTACAACTGCCGACGTTTCGTACCCACTCGTATGGGACATCTTCACAGCTTAACTACTGCTACTGAAACTCGCTTTCAGTAGCAGTAGTTGAGTCCTGAAGATGTCCCATCCGAGTGGGTACTCAGTTCAGTGCAACAAACAGTAGCAGTAGTTGAGCCCTGAATATGTCCCATACGAGTGGATACGAAACGTCGACAGTTATACCAGTGACGCGGTTCCGGCCCGAAAGCCCAGAAGAAGATAGTATGGACCACGACCGCGGAAGTCTACGTACCAGATTTATCTTACTCTATTAACAGAATAGAAATATGCGAAAAAGATTGCAAATATGGTACAAGGCTATAAGTTGAAGTATGTCCAACTTCAATAGGGGGAGAATTTTTTAATAAAAATATTAAAAAATTATTTTTGTAAAAAAATTCCATTCGTCTATCATCAAAACAAGTTGTACTACAGGAAATTGAATACAAAATATGTTATGCTTTTGTTTCTTTTATTGACCAATATTAATTTTGATCAAATTCTCAAAAACAATAAGATAATATTAGATTTTAATAATAGTTTCTGATTTTTAAAAAATTAATAATTAATTGTTAAAATCTTCCATTCAAAACTTTCATATCAATTTTTGATCAATTTTTCCTTCCAGAAATACATACATATATTGTTAGAACATAAAGAAGTATCATGTACAAAAATGTTGACTAATATATAGTTATTTGGAGTTTAAGTTTTGAGTATTTTGCACATTTTTGGGTATATCATTATGGGTACTCCCACAAAAGCCTTTGTAATTTAATAGATGTTCGTTTGTTATTGTCTTTAACAAAAATCAACGATTTGCATTTATGAAACTATAAAAAGAATCTCCTTTATTGTGGATAAAAGTTCTGAGAATGGTATGCACTTCGTGAATGCTCGATTGCTGCGCCCTCTTGCCAACTTCCAACGCAACATGCGCAGTGACGTTTAAAACATGGACGCGGTCAGCTGCAACCTTTAACCAAACGAAATTTCTGTTCTCAAATTGTATTAATTGGCTATCGTCATTTAATATACGGTGTGTTCCGTTTCTGAAATGTGTACAGCTTGAAAAAGATCGGTAAGAATGGGAGTTTACAGTGTTTGAAATCGATAGTAATATAACAGTTGCGTTTGTTTCGGTGTCGTCACAGTAGTTCTAGAAAAGTGGGCAAGTTCAAGCCGAGCCACACCATGAGATGTTCGCGCGGTTTGGTGTAGACGTTTCTCTGCCTGAATTTGACGAAACGGCTGACGCCATAGTTATTGGACGATATCAAGCTTCCAAATTTTGGAATTTCTGTTTATTTCGGGTTTTTAAAAGAATGTAATTATTTTAAAAATATGTATACTATTATGCGTCAGCGTGACAAAATCTTATTGTCAATCTTTTTTGTTGTCGATTCCCATACATATTTACAACCTTTTACGTTTGGAAGTAAAAAGCAAAGACCATAAGAATTGCGAATTATTTCCAGTGAAGTTATTCCTTTTATTAGTAAATTAAAAATTAGTAGTTTTTATGAGACTATAAAACTTTCATTTTTTAATATCAGAAATGTAATCCAATGGATAAAATATCATTATTTAAGATATAGCAAAGATTTATTTGTTCAATTTAATGAAACATTCTCTTTCGTTGATCATTATTAAGCAATTATTGGATACCTACTATATTTTCTTAATCACTAAGGTTGATATATAGTGATTAAGTTCATCAACCACAGGCTCCATCAGATTCAACTTCAACATATTTTCTTAATTCAATTCTTTTCTATATTTTTCGCCTCATTGTAGACAACAATATTCACATATTTCCTAAGTTTTGTAATATTCCATTATGTTAAAAATTTCCTTCGTCACTTTCTAAAACCAGCAACACCTAGACCTTCATCACTTTCCTTTTGCCGTTTATGTGAGATTCCTGATCATATTTTCATAAAGTAATTAGTCACTTTCCAATACTATTAAAAAGTCATTAATAACTGTATATATTCGGAATTTGGAAACAATACACACTGTTATATTACACGTATAAAGGATGTTTCAAATTGCGCGGTTTTTTTTAAGAATAAATAAAATATAGATGGCGCACTAAATTTGTCTGGGTATGTGACATTTAAAAAGTGTGATGTATGATATTTATAAAAATGGCTTCGTACACGGTACAACAACGCGTTCCAATTGTTGAATTATTTTATGAAAATCGGCGTTCTGTGAAAAGAGTTTTTAGAAAATTACGTGAATTTTATGGTTATATAATCGTCCGTCTGAAAGCGCTATTGGTCGAATTATTAAAAAATTTAAAGAGACCGGTTCCGCGGAAGATCAAAAAAGTGAAAAATACAGTCGTAGTGGTCGTTCACAAGAAAATATTGGTTTGGTTCGTGAAAGTGATAAAGATCCTGAAATGTCCATTAAACGACGTTCACAACAACTTGGACTTAGTGGATCAACAACATGGCGTATTTTACACAAGGATTTAGCTCTGAAGGCATATAAGGTTCAAATAACAGGAACTGAAGCCATTAGATTATTTAGAACGTCGTTCATTTGTCAATTTCATCAATGAACAACCAGCTGATTTTTCTCAAAAAATGTTCTCCGATGAGGCACATTTTGAACTTGGTGGCTATGTTAATAAACAAAATTGCCGTATCTGGGGGTGAGAAAAATCCACGAATTATTCATGAGAAACCTATGCATCCTAAACGAGTTACTGTTTGGTGAGCATCATGGTTACGTGGTGTAATTGGACCTTACTTCTTTGAAAATGCTGCTTGTGAAGCTGTAACTGTCAATGGTGATCGATATCGTCGAATGATAACCGAATTTTTGGGGCCTGAATTAATCTAGAGGATATTTGGTTTCAACAGGATGGCGCTACACCTCACTTTGCACACGAATCAATTGATTTATTAAGAGAAAAATTTCCTGGACGTGTAATCTCAAGAAACGGTGATGTTAATTGGCTACCAAGATCATGGGATTTGACACCGTTAGACTATTTTCCTTGGGGTTATGTGAAAGGTCAGATTTATAAAAACAATCCATAATCAATTCCTGCTTTGAAAGATGAAATTATTCGTGTCATTGGTAAGATAGAGCCTCAATTTTGTCAAAATGTCATTAGAAAATTTTAACAAAAGAGCGAACGTCTGTGGAGTTACAAGAGGAGGCTATTTGGCAGATATTATTTTTCGCATATAAATGTCATAACTGATACTTCAATCACAAAATAAAAAGTTTTTGAAAGTGAATGCAAATTATGTTTTATTTATTGTTTAAAAAAATCGCGAAATTTGAAACAGCATTTACATTCACACAGAAAATACCATATGTACATATTATTAATCATAAAATTATACTTTATGTTAGTGAAACAGTCAGCAGTTGTAAAATATAGTTGAATAAAAGTTATTTAATAATTAATCGTATCCTCAATTTGTTGTATAACATGGTACACAACGCAATGGTAAAGTTTTTAGATACTTCATTTTAAGTAAAGCGAAACAGATCAGATTTGCTAGCATACGAGGGAGCGTTTTTATATTCGCGGAATGGGGGACAAGGGGTGGAAATAAAAAAACCAAATTATTTTTCTTTTTCAATATATTCACCTGCAAGACGGATACATTTTTCACATCTTTCAATTAATTTATTTATACCCTCATAAAAAAATGATTTCTCTTTATCTGCAAAATACGCCGAAACTGCCTCCTTGACTTCATCATCGGCAGTAAATTTTTTACCCCGCAGCTCTTTTCATTTTCGGAAACAGGTAATAATCACTCGGGGCCAGGTCTGGGCTGTAGGGTGGGTGATTCACAATTTCGAAGCCCACCTTATGCAGGGCAGCTAACGCAACGCGGCTCTTGTGGACGGGCGCGTTGTCGTGCAAAAGCAGAACACCTTTTGTCAATTTTCTCCGTCTTTTCTCTTTAATGGCTTCTTTTAGTCGCTCTAATATTGAAGCGTAATATTCTCCGGTTATAGAAACACCTTTATCTTTATAATCAATCAACAATATTCCTTCCGAGTCCCAAAATACCGTTGCCATGAGTTTCCCAGCTGATTGTGACACTTTAAATTTCTTGGGAGGTGCTGTGCCCTTTTTATGCCACTGCTTGGAGTCTTGTTTGGACTCAGGTTCATAATGATGAACCCAAGTTTCGTCTCCAGTAACAATTCCACTCAATACACCATCCTTGTCTTCATTACAGAGGTCCAAAAATGCACGCGAACACTCTACGCGCTGTTGTTTTTGCGGCGGCGTGAGCATTCTCGGCACCCATCTTTCGCTGACCTTAGACATGCCGAGATGATCGTGTAGGATTTTAAAAATTGTTGTATCGGATACTCTAACCATTTCTGCGAGTTGTTTCTTCTTTAGTCGAGCATCTTCGAGTACAATTTGTTGAACTCGGGTCGTCTTCAAGGGATTCCCTTCCTTGTTTAATTAAACTATGCCACTTGTACACCATGGTTTTTCCTGGACAAGAGTCGTCGTAAACCAATGACATCTCATTCATTATGGTCGCGACTGATTTTCCTTGTCTGGTAAGGAACTTTATAACGGCACGATATTCGATTTTTTCCATATTTCACTTTTCACTCCTGATTATGTTACTTGGTTGACGATAGCTCAAAGACTAACTGTCTAATAACAATGAAACTTCGTATTTATACTAATCATGAGTCGCTGCATAGGCCACGCCCCCAATGCGCCTACTCACCCCTCTACAACCCGCTCATTCCGCGAATATAAAAACGCTCCCTCGTACATATAAAGATTTATGTCAACTCAATCTTCAATTTTTATATTTCCCAAATATTTAAAATTATAATAAAGACTTTGTTTTAACACTGAAATATGTTTAAGCATCTATACATATTATTTCCATGAGATAATTTTCAAGCAGTTACTTTCTTTCTTACAGAGTAAAAAATGGAAGAAGTAGCGATTATGATATCACAACCACTGGTAAACAATGATGAACTCTCAGATGAAACCGAAAGTATTAATTTAGACTTACACGTATCGGACACCGAAGACTCTACGGAAAGTTCGAAAAGTAAGTATTCAATATTAAGAACAATTATTTTTCTAAGCTGTAAGAATTGATATGTTTTTAATAAAAATATAGAGTTTTGTTGAATATTAAGTTTAACATTACACTATACAAATACTTAAAGATTGTAGTACTGGTATAGTACAACGTGCAAGAATGTGATGTTTGATCATTCAATTTGTATACAGTGCCGTGTTAATCTTTGCGAATAGTAGTAAAAATGTTCAGGCTATGATTTGTTACAATTTTCGTTGTGATGTAACTCAGCAACACTGCATGGTATGTTAAATTTCTGCATTTGGTGAATAAGTGTTATCAAAGGCAACGGTATATCGCCTGCTTCAAGAATTCAAGTTTGGTTGTACTTCCCTTCACGATGAAGCCAAGAAGAAGAGCGTTTTGCAACATCTGTTGCTACGAAAAATATCGATGCTATACATCGAATGATTAAAGAAGATCATTATGCTATTTTCAGTAGTACTCCCCTACATTAAACGTTGTGCACGTACGTAGCAGCATGTGGCGGCATGTGTAGTACAAACCTTTATGGTTTTTATTACGATTACTTTGTAATTATTGATATAGACTTTGAGGAATCGTAATTATACAGAATTATCTGGATTTTTCGACATTTTGGGTTAGGCAAAGAATGTTTGGTGCAAGCTTTCTATATTGAAATACTATCCGCCGTTTCGGATGTGTGATATATGTTTGATATCTTGTTTTTTTCTCTGGGCTTTCGGTAACACCTTAATCCTTAAAACTCAGCATGCAAAAAGAAGGAAAATGAAAGAAAATGTGAGAAGTTACTAACCGAAAGACAACACATAGAGAAAAATACCAAGATGCACTAAAGACGGAATTCTAACGACAAGAGAGAGAAACAGAGCAAACTATATGATGGATCCAGGTGTCTTTACACATTTTCGGACCTCGATGTATTCTATTGGGTCTGGGAAAAAGTTCGTGGCGTTTTTTCAGTAAAATTCAACTGGTCCCCGCATGGCGCGTGGACGAATTCATTTAAACCGAATATGCTCCATTATTATCGACAATGTTTCGCCATTTTTTTGGTAGATCCATGATCCCATCGGTGAAAAACTTCTGTGGTTTCTGGTCGAAAAACTGAATCAAGTAGTTTTCACAGGCTTCTTTTGAAACCAACTTAATTCCATTGAGAGAGTTCTGCAGAGATCGAAACAGATGATAGTCAGAGGGTGCTATATCCGGACTGTAAGGTGGGTGCATCAAAACTTCCCAACCAAACTCTCTCAATTTTTGACGGGTCATCAAAGAAGTGTGTGGTCGGGCGTTGTCATGATGGAAGACAACACCTTTCCTATTAATCAATTCGGGCCGTTTTCTTTCAATCGCCTGGCGTAATCTCTCTAGTTGTGCACAGTAGAGTTGAGAATCAATCGTCTGACCAGTTGGAAGTAGCTCGTAGTGGACGATTCCCCTCCAGTCCCACCATACACACAGCATCACTTTTTTTGGCGTCAATGTTGGCTTAGCGAACGCTTGTGACGGCTCACCATCCTTTATCCACGATCTTTTACGCTTCCGATTATCGTACGTAATCCATTTTTCATCTCCGGTTATTAAACGTTTCAGAAACGGCTCGATTTCATTCCGTTTCAGCAGCGCATCGCAGATGTTAATTCGGTCCATCATGTTTTTCACGCTCAACTCATGAGGAACCCATACGTCAAGCTTTTTTTTGTAACCAGCTTTGTGTAAATGGTTCAAAACAGTTTTGTGGTCAATGCCTAGCTCCATGCCAATATCGACACTGCTGATATGCTTATCTTGTTGGACTTTTTCAAGAATTTCATCAGATTTTTCAGTGATTGGACGACCGGAGCGTGACTCATCTTTCACATTGAAATTTCCAGAACGAAAGCGAGCGAACCATTTCCGCGCAACAGATTTCGATAAAGTACCTTCACCGTACACAGCACAAATTTTATCACAAGCCTGCGCAGCGTTCTTCCCCTTATCATAATAATATTGCAGAATATAGCGAAATTTCTCATTATTCTTCTCCATTTTCAAGTGCGAATAACTTTCCAACCACTGCACCGATTACAATGTTTCTACGCTCAAACTAACGTTCGGAAGGTCATCTAAAAAACGAGCCGTCGGTGGTGTCGCTGTGACTTGTTGTTCTTTAGTTATCGGCAACCAATGCCATCTATCGGGAAAAACGCCACGAACTTTTTCCCAGACCCAATATTTTACATATGTGGCTAGCCGTTTATTCTCGCTGGACACCGCAAAATCTATCCACTACTTGAAAGGAAGAGCGTATCAAATGATGTAAAGCAATGCTTAAAAAATTCAATGACGTATTTTCTAAGCATGTCAATGACATCATTACGGGTCATTAATCGTGAATATACCAAAAACAAATCAACAGTCGACAGTTTGGATGGTTTAAAATGAACTTTTTCCAACAAAAGTTGTTCGATCGCGAAGCACTTATGAAAAATAGTTGCATATTTTGTAGGCAAATTTACTCATGTTATAATTGCTATGAAGTATTGTTGTACAATAAATGCGGAACGGTACACAACAATTTGCTTGTAAAGACGTTGATGAGCGGAGAAAAAACGCAACAGTCGATTATTCGCGAAGAAAAGCGATTGAATCTCACCAATAGTCCTGATTTGGTCCAAAGCGGCTATTTTACGTTTCCCACAATCGAAAATAAAATGCGTGACCATCGTTTTTACTGCGGCAGAAGACATCAATGTCAACTTCAAAATGGAATATATACTTCAGTGACTTGTTTGAGCGTATGAAAAATTACATAATATGTAATGGTTAATATTTCGAAAAATAATAAAGCTATTTATTTGCCTAAAAAATGTTTTCTTTCTAGTTATTCCCGAAATTTTCTGAGAGGCCCTCGAACAGTGCATCGAGAAATCTTGATTGGTTTTAAACTAATCAAATTTCGATAGATATATCTTTAGTATAAGATATTAGCAATAAAATATTCGGTTTTATAGGAACCCATGAGTTCTAAGTAGTTCAGAGCTCTTCCAGTAACTGAAATTCGCATTGAACTGTACATGTTCGCAAGTTCCGATTCTGTTTTGATTTAGTTGTTTCGAACATATAAATGATGAAAAATATCGATAATAATGTAAAACAAAAATGCCCAATCTCTTCTTAATATAGTGGTGACAATGTATAGGCACAAAGTTACGATCACAGTTGTGAAATTTTAATTGATGATTTATGTAAATCAGTTTATAGAACCAAAGATAAATTCAATGAAAAATAAGTAAGAGAAATCCTGTTTGTCAAGCACTTAAAATAGAAAGAAATTACATATACAGTATCTGGAAATTTAATTAGAACCATCTTCTTTCACATATTACTAATATAAAATGTTTATTTATGTTTTATAGAAGATATCACGTTAATGACTACACTAATTTCATTCATTGGAAATACTAGTTTTTGCCACTATATATATATATATATATATATATATATATATTATATATATATATATATATATATATATATATATATATATATATATATATATATATATATATATATATTATATATATATATATATATACATATATACAATATTATTTTTTAGAACTTGTCGTTGGGTTCCGGGATGAGTACAATTTTCCAACATACACTATCGTTCATAAGTATTGGGGCACCCATAAATTTAGAAGAAATGATTAAAATCACTAGTGAAAAAATGAAAATATATTTATTACATGTACATACGTAACTAATTACAGTATCTGGCAGTAGAATTACATATTATATTTAAATTTTCGATTCATCTATGTGACCTCCTTTGTTTTTTATAATAGCAGCACATAATCGCGGCATTCTTGCAATTAGTTTTGCTAATGTATCCGGTGTTATGCAGACCCAAGCTTCCTGCAGTTTCCTCCACAAATCAGCCTCCGATGTTGGTACTGCTTTCCGGACCTCCCGATCAAGTTCCTCCCACAATAACTCTATTGGATTTAGATCGGGGCTTTGGGGAGGCCATTTCATAACTTCGATGGATACTTCCGCTTTCAAGAGTTGCAAATAGTCTTTGCATATTTTGGATGTGTGCTTTGGGTCATTATCCTGCGGGAATACAAAATTCCTACCCAAAAGTCTTAATCCTGAAGCAATAGCGTTGGTCTCCAAAATGTTTCGATACTGCTCTTTCCTTAGTATTCCCTCAATTTTCACAATATCACCCACGACCGTACCACCAAAACAACCCCAGATCATCACGGAACCACCACCATGTTTAACCGTAGGCACAATACATTGCTCTGCCGCACGCTCACCTGTAGATCTCCGAACGAAAACACGTCTTCTGGACCCGAAAATTTCGAACTTTGACTCATCGGTCCACAAGACTTTATTCCACTGTTCAACTGTCCAATGTTGGTGTTCACGAGCCCAGTTTAAGCGTTTCCGCTTATTCTGTTTGCGCAATAACGGTTTTTTCATTGCAATTCGTCCGTACAAACCTGCTTTGTACAAGCGACGTTTGACCGTTGTTACGCTTATTGACTTTGGACGGTCTGCATTGATTTCTGCAGCGATTTCTTGGGCTGTTTTCCGTCGATTTCTTTTGCTTGTGATCACTATTGCACGATCCTCAGCAGAAGTTGTCGCTCTGGGTCTCCCACTCCGTGATTTATTGAGAACACTGCCACTTTCTCGGTATTTTTTGACAACATAGTCTACGGAAGTATTATTTAATTTTAATTGTTTCGCAATTTGCCGGATGCTTTTGTCATCTTGATGGTGCGCAATTATAAGAGAACGTGTTTCAATGTCCATCTCTTTTCTTTTTGGCATATTTAACGATCTTAACAACACTACTAGCACAGGAATATCTCACAACGAATACAGAAACGTAACTGAGGGCAATTTCAAAAATATAACATGAAACTCGCCCGAGGTCATTAAAACATCATTACTAAACTTATCCTTCAGTATCCTTCACAGAAAGACAATTACAAGAACTTGGAGAAACTTTTCTTGCGTTAATCCCCAGGTAGTCCCAATAACAAATTTTGGTTTATTGCAGGTAATAAAGTAATACATAATGTTACTTATGCAGCGTTTCTGTAGATTTAATACTTTCCTTATACCTATCCAATATTACAAGAATGAATTTCCTAGAAGCTATGCTGTTCAAATAATTTTATAAAATATGGGTGCCCAAATACTTATGAACGGTAGTGTACTTCATATACAAAGGGTACTAGGAAAGTTTTGCAATACAGCTTTGTTTATTTAATTTTTTCAAAGTAATTTCCTCTACACTCAATATACTTCTCCATCCTCCGAAACCAATCTTTAAACCAGTTCTGCCAAGCTTCACTAGGGAGTAAAGTGCACTTGTTGTCCCATGCCCGCAGAAGGTCGTCATCACTGGAAAACCGCCTCCCTTTTAGCTTCATTTTTACATGGGGGACCAGTGCAAAGACGCAGGCAGCAAGATCTGGACTGTAGGGAGGGTGCTCGAGAAGTTCCAACCTTGTCGTGGTCAAATATTCGGTGCAGGCTTTGGCGCGGTGAGCTGGAGTATTATCGTGATGGAGGAACCAGGTGTTTTCTTGACTTTGGCCGCAGGTTCTTCATAGATCCAATGACTTTAGACAGGCACTGTTCGGTATACCACTTAGCTGTGACTATCTTCTGTGTGTCCAAAACAACAGCTTCCACAATTCCCCTCGATTTGAAAAATACAGCTATCATTTTCTTCTTTACAGATCGAGATTTTCTGACAACTATGGATGTGTCCTCATCATCAAAGACCCAAACTTCGTTTTGAGTTTTGGTCGGCACGTCGTAATAGTACAGCCATGTCTCTTCACCTGTCGATTGATTGTTATAGTTATTTATGTTATATTTGATATATATTTTTTATGAATACGTATTTATATTCCTTCTGTTTATTTGTAACTGAATATCAACAGTCTACAGTTACAGGAGTATTTATTTTTCTACATAATTCTCTTCCAATAACTGCATACGAAATATCTTCAATTGAATTAGCGTCTGGAACAACATAGGTCAATCAATTGATTCAATTTATCCCTATTCAGTTGCTTATCCGTTAATGCCTTCTTTCTAAACGACCAAGACCAGAAAGATGATTCATATATATAGAAAACGTCAGATAAATATACATATGGAATTTTTTCTACGCCTAGATCAGTGCGCCTGTCGATGTTTATCGAACAGCAACAGTTTAATAACACAAAAACTACCAGGCATATTAGAAGGAAGACATTTCTACCTAGTCTCTCTTAAATATTATTTAAGCAGTAAAATTAGTATATTTTAATGGTTTGATAAATACTTAGTAATTTTTTAAAAATCGTTATATTTTTAAATTTTATAATTGCAAGTATGTAAGCGCATTATTTTAAAAATTGCTCATTTACGTAAGATGTATTTATTTTAATACTTAGTAAGATGGAAGTAAACTGCTTCGACGTTGCAATTTTAACAGTCACAACATACTGGCGAGTTCCTAACTATACTTCAGTGACCTTTCCTCAACCAGTTCAATATATACATTTATGGCATCATCTCCGTATGTAATACACGATACTCAAGAAAAGCTAGAGACGTTTGGAATAACAGAGTCTGTTTTTTCACGTAGACATTTCAAGGGTAAATCTAAGAGAGCGTGCAGAAGGAACTGCGTTGCATGTAGAAGGACAAGATTTCAAAATGTTCAACAAAAATTGTGGTGTTAAATCTTTCCCATTGAAAATTTCTTAAGTTATTGCTAATGGAAATTGGTGAAACCTGTATATTAGAGAAGGGGGAAAATAAATACATAAAATTAAAATGCGGTTAAGGTCAGATAATTACCAATACAAGCAAATAGAAATCAGTTTAATCATTTTATGACTCAATATCCTTCTAAATTTTACCTGATAACTTGCCGGGATTATTGTTAAATTGAAGGGATTAAATTTAATTTCCAATAACATTATTTAAAGTCCCTTACTTAACAGGCAAAATAAATGTATTGCCCAATCATTGAAGCTAAAAATGTTTTTTTTGATATGATACTAGCGATATTTGACGTGAAATGCTTATCCGACATTCAAAGTCTCATTTTCACCAGAAAAACTTTCTAAATGATCTTTTCAATGCCATAGTTATACACCAAGATTACTTTCTCCGAATGGGGTGGGGCAAAAACGGTCAAGAGTGGAAGTGGTTAATACCTGCTTCTGCCCCGATCTTCCAAACTCAATAATATCTGTCGAATCCCATTTACGAACGTGGTCAAGTGTTTTTGAATTTTCAGACTTCTAAAATTACCGTTAATAGAGTATTTATTTGATTACTTATATTTCAATTTATATAATGTAAAAAATACTTTAATTTTGGTGATTTTTCTTCATACGGTACCCAAAAAACAGGTAAGTTCCTAGTTTTATTAGTATTTTTTTGTGACTAAAAAAAGTTAAAAGTACAAGGATACTTTGATGCAAGAAATTTAGTATGTAATTCTGTAGTGTTTTATTTTAATTTTTTAACAAACCCTGTCAGCTGCTCAAGTCTTCACTAGTCACTTGTTAAGCTCTCGCCTTTGTTTATCGAAATCATTTGTTTTAACATTTTTGGAAAATCATAACTATTTTTTAATGTGAGAGAGTAAGAGTAAAAAAAAAATTCAATGCTTTCTGAGTTGTCGACAAGCTGCTACTTCATTCAAAACAAAATGGATACATGTTTGACTTATAGTTTAAATATGCGTCCATAGATGGCGCTGCATGTGATACAATGCCATAGCATAGTTAACCTTTTAAAGTTTTAAAAAATAGCTAATTTAATAAGCTAAATTCTGTTTCGAAACAATAATTAAAAATTTTAATCATTTTTGTTTAATGTTTCGACAACTTGGTGCTTTCCCATCATATTTCTAACAATACCATTATTTATATTTTTTTTTTCATGTACTAGGCCTGATAGGTTTTCCATTTTGTGCCTTTTTTGGTCTAATATAAATTATATTTTCAAATGATTCAATATATAATAGTTAAACGAGGAAGTCTGTGACTAGTTATTTAAAAAGTAAAAATGCGTATCCATATACTATTATATTTTTCCCATTTTTTTCATAGGTTTATTATTAATGTAAAAAAGGATCAGTCAATTATATATATCCTGGTGTCTTCAATAACTTTTTACCGTCTTTCAGTTAGTTTTGTAATCCTCGTTCATAGAAGTATGCATATATCATTATTGGCAAAAACCTTAAAAGACGGCGATTCATGGCCTTATTTGAATCGAACGTTACACTACCCAAGAGAGTTTTGAATAGAAGTTCATATCGGAAAGCAGAAGGTTCGGCTAGTATGGTGAGTGGGACAGCACAGCCCCTCCAAGATCTAATAATGTTTGACGGGCGCTCAAACTTGTGCGTGGTCTCTTGCATTCTCTTAATGAAATACATCGCCTCTAAGTTTAACGAACTATAGACGTTTTCGGATGTATGAATTTAATTAAACTATTCAATTGCTAAGGATGCATTCTTGAATTAATTGATTTGTTCCTTGTTTGTATGGACCGTTAAGTGAATATCTTAAAGTTTATGGGGAAACAGGACCTCAAATATCGAGCTTGCTAACATATACTAGCTTTTCATGCAACGTTTCTGTAATCTTTCGTGTTGTGTGCCATGGGTTTGACTCGATCATCATCAACCTCAGTGATCAGTTGAAAAGATTAAAATCACTAGTACGTAATTTCATGAACGATTATTGGCATTGATGTTTTTGCAGAGCACTGCCGCAGTAAACTTTCCGCAAGTTTTTGTAAAACTAATGCACGTTCTTCCCTTTATAGAAGTAAAAGACTAAAATACGATGAAAAAGCACACTTTTGTCTTCTATTTTAAAATTTTGATACAATACAAAAAACACTCATCCGAATCTCTCAATTGTTTTTCCCAAAATGAAGTTAGAACTATGAGCTGTTACAGGGCAAAATGTAAAAACAGAGGCAAATGAACACTTGCAAAACTAGCGCCATCTGTTGCAAAAATGCATCATGATTTTCTCGACAATTCAATATATTTCGAGGATCGTTTTTATACTTTCTTCATTCTAGTTTCTGGCATGGAACCACGTCTTTTATAATTCTGGTACCTATGTTTCGTCACCACATGTATGCGGTGTTCCATGCAAGTGATGACTAAACGTCGGTATGGACACCGATCTTGGAAGTCTACGATAGACTGTTTATTAAGTAATAGTAATTACTTTTCACTAGATCGGTCACGTTTGTCTGCACACTAGGTTGTAATAAGTACATACCGAATATTTACGATGACTATTCAAAGCCGATTGCCGTACTCAGTTATATGTTTATTGGAACATACACTGCAGGCCATAAGTTTGGAATCAGTTCCAGTAAATTCATAAAAATTAAAATTTATCTATGTTACGTTCGTATTACTTTGATATAAGTACAAAGGATTATTCTTAAGTACATTATAAAGCTTTACATAAAAGATGTAGTTTTAAATGCATTAATAGTTGGAAAATAACCAGAGATTAAGGAAACTCTGCGTGCGGTATTATTTATTCGAGCAGGTAATATTTCTGCATAATGAACGATTACCTGGAATGGACAAATTTGATTGCAGACCCTTCCGCATAAACCTTTTGTAATTACATTTAGTTTTTATATTTATAAGTATTTATACATTTTGAAGTAATGAGAATATTTTAGTTGCTTCGTATCATTTAAAGTGTGTAGACACATAAAAGTGTGTAGAATCAGTAAACATCGTTTGATTATGGCGAAGAGAAAGCAGATATCGCTAGAAAAACGTGTAGAAATTATTAGTCATCATAATCGGGGAGATTCTATACGGGATATCGCGAAAAGAATGAAGATGTCGTACAAAGGTGTACAAAATACAATTAAAAGATACCAGTCTACTGGAGGGTATACGGACAGAAAACGATCAGGAAGACCAAAAATTACAACTCCTGCAGAAGATCAGACAATTATATTGATGTCGAAAAGAGATAGAAGATTAACGGCCTCGCAAATCCGCGGTGAGTTTAACAGGGAGCGTGAAACTCGGATCTCTTTAACCACAGTAAAAAGGCGGCTCAGAGCGGCTGGACTGATGGGACGTGTAGCAGTTCGCAAACCGCTTCTACGTCCGCAAAATAAAATAAAAAGGCTACAATGGGCTAAGTTACACAAAGATTGGACAATAGAACAGTGGGAAAAAGTACTATTGACCGAAGAATCAAAGTACGAGGTCTTCGGTTCCAGACGTCGGATATTTGTAAGAAGAACTGCTACGGAAAAAATGTTACCGCAATGTGTGGTGCCCACGGTAAAACATGGTGGCGGTTCTGTAATGGTTTGGGGATGTTTTTCTTCGGCTGGTGTAGGAGATCTGGTGAAAATCGACGGAGTTTTGAAAAAGGAGGGTTACAGACAGATTCTCGAACACAACGCTGTGCCCTCCGGTCTCAGACTACTTGGAGAAAACTTTATATTCATGCAAGACAACGACCCAAAACATTCTTCTCATTTATGTAGAAGATATCTCCAACAACAGGAAGCTGACGATGTTTTACAAAACATGGTTTGGCCGGCACAATCGCCAGACCTCAATCCAATAGAGCTGTTGTGGGAAGAATTGGATAGAAAAGTGCGTGAAAAGTGTCCGACGTCCCAGACTCACATGTGGCAAGTTATACAAGATTCTTGGGCAAATATACCCAATGAAACCCTTACAAAATTAGTGTCTCGTTTACCGCGATTGTGTGCTGCCGTCATTAAAGCAAAAGGAGGGTATTTCGATGAAAAGTCCGCTTAGTTGATAATAAAAATAAGTGGATGTAAATAAATAAAATTTGCTTTTTTTCCTGCTTATTTTATAATAAAACGTTTTGGTATATTAATATTGTTTTATTTTTACAATGTTTGTTAAAGCCACTACAATATTTTCATTATATTCAGAAGTGATTCCTAACTTATGCAAGTGATTCCAAACTTATGGCCTGCAGTGTACGTACTTACCTACCTACTGCATCAGATCCTGTTCTGTCGCGCCGATAAAAATTAACCGCTCTACTCATCCTTCAGAGTTGCATTTATTTAAAGATTTTATAAATCGTTTTATATCAAAGAAGATACTCCTTATGTTTTATAAGATTGGAATTTTTTTTATAACAGTTATCAACATTTTTAGTCATGTGCAGAATGACTGTTGTGGTTTAAATTTTTTACTTTTGTAATTATAAACAATCGACTAAAACGCTTTTTTAAACAAGCAACAAATTTGAAAATCCTTGCATACCCTAAGCCTGGCCACTGTTAACCAACCGTTGACGGTTGTTGGAATCTTCATCTCCTTTTTCTGGACTATAGATTTATAATTTTACTTTTTCCAAGGGTGGTTGTTTCCACTTTTAGCGCAGAAGGTATCTTCTTCAACTTTGTGGATTTATTGGAAAATATACGTCATGTTACATAAAGAACTTCAGCGTCCAATATATGATTTGCCTAAAATTGCTTGCTTTCCCATCAAAAATTCAACGATACAGTTATGGTTCACATGTGTACATTAATGTTTTATAGTCCTCTGAACGCTATTATTATATTATACTTATATTTTGGTTGTCTATTCCATCATGTCGTCTCGCGCTTCCTAAAGATTACAAATTGACTTACAGTTATTCTATAATCCCTGATGCGATCCTACCTATCCAACAGCTTGATTTTTACTGATTGCCAACGTGGTAAAGACGTAATAAAGATTGTAATCACGCATACAATTTCGAGCAATGAATTATGTTGGCTTGAGGCAAAATAATTTTAATACCTTCGATGTACATGAGTCAAAGGACACCACGCCAAGGCATGTGCCATTTCCATCGATACCTTTGATCAAAGTTTATGCCATAAGGCAACAATGTTATAATAAAACGTATTTAAAATTTTCTTTGGAAATAAATTAATGTAAAGAAATAGTGTACTTATAATAAAATTTATCAGATACTTAAAAGTATCCTTGTACCTAAAACTTTATTATTAAATAGATACTAGACTATAGATTTAAGTATGTTTGTAGGAAATGGTTCGAAATTATATACGTAAAACAAATCGCCAATCTTGGTCAGCTGATAATATGAAGTACGCTATTTCGGATGTTATAGCAGGTAAAATGGGATATAGGGAAGCATCGATTTCTTATTGTCTTCCCCGCTCTACTCTAGAAGAGAGAGTTAGAAGAGTAAAATCTGGAATAGCTATAGAAGATGCAGTAGCAAAAGGTACGTACAATGATAATAATGCGTTAGTACCTCTCTAAAGTAGTGACACACCATATTTCTAGCTAAATCCTAACATTTGAATTTGAGGATTCGACTTCATATATTATAGTCTGTTTAATAGGAAATGTAAACTAATATTTCTATCAAAAAAGGTGAATAAAAGTAGAAGATATATTGTTACAAAGTGCATCTTGTATGCTAATATTTAATATGGCGTTCAGTCTCCATTGTCTTTAAAAGTAGCCTAACACCGATCTCCCATGCTTGCGATCAAAGTATCCCCATAATTCGCCATATTTTCTTTATATTGCGCGGTAATTGGGAAATATTTTGTACACATTTCCGTAAAGTTTTTACTTCATAAGAGCCCAAAGATTTTCAATTGGCTCGGCGTTTAGGCATGGCGAAGGCTATTTCCTACACAGTTTGCTTCGATTTTTCGAACCGTTGTCATCTCGTAGATTCCATTCTAGGCTCTTCTTTAAACCACATTTTACCGATCTGCATAAATCTGCATAGTGGTTTTACAGTGCACTGTATATGTTCTTTGTCTATTGACAATGATTTCCTTTCAGGCGGCCAAGCCCAGAAACAATATTCATTCATTTATATTCCCTCTGTAATTTTTTTGTGTCCAGTTCATGCGCTCCTGTCTACGTTTATCGAACAGCAACGGTTTAATTTGTTTCAATATCTGCTTTTAATTGTCATTAAACTAATATTTATATTTTTCTTGACTAGCTCAAAGTGTCCTTAACGAAATGTTAGTTGCAGAGTTTTCTTAAATAAACTAGTAATAGCCTTATTTTGCCCCGTTGTTGTAGGACGGCTTTTCCCACGTCCTGGAAGATTATCTACACTGGGTTTGTTGATAACACTCTACGCATCGTCTGGTGAAGTCTTCCGATTGTATAAGTTCACTAGTTACCGTTTTAGGACTTTTACGGTTCTCACATAAAAACACTGCTTCGAAATGTTTTTCACACGCTGCACTCATTTCAACAAAAACTGTTATCTGCATCACATAGATAACTGAACTAAGACTCACTAGGCGCATTAGAGGGAAGATATTTTCACCTGCTTTCACAGCCCTACCGTCCTATTAATTTTTTCTTCATGAGATGTTGATCTGCGTTGTTTATTATACAAACCGTATTTCGACGTCTCAATGTGATATTACATTTCTGTTGGTATAAATTTGCAATTGTTTTGTCTATGCGCAAACAAAATGTCTCATTACTTTAGGGGAGTGATGTACATACATACTTGATCGTTTTCATTAAATTATAGTTTTGTATTACAGGCATGGGCCGTAGGAATGTATTTACACTCGAACAGGAAGAACAACTACTACCATTACTAAAAGAAATGTCTGTCGTCGAATTTAGACGTTATGTATATTGCTTCGCCGAGAAATGTAAATTGAAGCATAGATTCGACAGTACTAAAAAAATAGCTGGCCATGATTGGCTAAAAGGTTTTCTGAAGCGTCATTTATGGCGTATACAACCCCTAGAAGACATTTCCAATGTATCAGTTGATCAAAATGTAGATGATTTGGATGGAAGTTACTTTGAACTGTTCGTTGGTCTTACGAAAAAGTATCTGGCGGAAGATACTTTTGATAATATTGACGATATTGGAATTGACACAGTAATGCAAGGTAAATTTTCTGGAAGAGGTTTCAAATAAAATCGTTATCTTCACAAAATTGAAGGAAATGTTCCACTAAAACTGGTATTTTGTTAACAATTTGAGAAATTTGATCCTCCCTTTTATAATTTAGCTTTTGAAACATTTTGGAATTATATTTACATGTTGAAATGTCATAAAAATATATTTTTTCTTAAAAAATTGTCTAATGAACCTTTATTATGTTGCGGTTGAAAAAGAAACTTGTTTCAGGTGTAGGAAGCAAACCCTTATAAACGACACATGCCCAAAATTAAACATGTTTTTAAATTTCCGATTGTTTTAATACTTTAATTATATATATCCTTATCATTATCGAGAGTAGATAATTCTTTAGTTTCTTTGGAGGTTGTGCAACTGTGATAGTTCCTAAAGCACTTTATTTGACTTATTGTGCATTCCCCAATATTACCAGTTGCTCCTAATAAAGTACTCGTGTCTTGTGATAACATTGTCCGTAAATGGTGTCTCTTGTAATCCAATAGGCATTCTTACAAAATGTATGCATAATTTGGAGTTCTTACTATACCTGTCTATTCAGGAATTGTCTTACGGACGCAACACTTGTGAGGTATTCTGTTATTATATGGCATATAATAATGTCTCTTTACAATTCAGCTGGCCAATAGAGGTTTTCCCGCGTTCATGCTCGGATCTATTCTTCTGCATAAATATTTTATGCTTTGTTCCAACTACCTATTCGTTTCCGGTTAGTGGACTACTTAAGCACTGCCAATGCAAGTTCTGGTTCCGTATGTAATGAGACTGGCCTTTTTCTGGCGAACTCATCGACCTCTTCGTTTTCTGTGATTCACCAATGCTTTGGCATCCATAGCAGGTTTTCTTCATTCCTCTTTACCGGTTCTCTGAGTTAACACAATATTCTTATACTAGGACTCCTCAGTACTACCCATGCAACATGACAATTAGTGAGAGTGTGAATTCGTTTCTGGGAGCAAACTCGTCTACTAATTTCTTCCGCACATTTCATAATTGTATTCCTCTGCTTAAAATACTGACGCATATTAGTAGCAGAGGAGTATAATTGCATTCGAGTTGTTTGAATGCTTTCCCTTTTTCGATTGGTATAACGAAGATTACTGCGCTGATTTAACGCTAATAGTATGGGGGCATTAGTAAGCCATGAGTTATTGCGCCCATATTTATGGTGCGACCTAAAATTTTTGCAAATGAAATTTGCTATTAGCCGGTTGAAGAACAAGCGGGGTTTAAGATCTGTGAAAGGATCTGTTTGACTAGAATTGCGAGGTAATAGATTCTCAAAACGTATCAGAGAAAATATTTCAATTTATATGAGAATTGTTGCTGCTAAATGATTGTTTCTTGTTATAATAAATATAAATATGAAATAAATTCGTTGTTTTCTTAATCGACTATTGATATAAGTGGTTTAAATTATCATTAAAATATGATTTGTTATATATACTACCTCCAAAGACGGGGAAATCAAAATACAGTATAATGATAATGTACTATCTGTGGGTAATAATAATTTTGCTCACGCATAAATAAAAACACATACATTCATATATACATGAAAACCCAAATATGATGTAAACCTGCACTTTTATACCCACGCTTATAAAAGAAATCTACAATATTGCTTATCTTTTGAACATGTGTTCATATTTACATTTTCTCGTCCGACTACCACTACAGCAATCCACATAAATAGTAATATTATTTAAAGGTTAATTCTGAACTACACATACTACGGTCAGCTGTATAGTTCAGTGTTATCTTTTTCATTTTTTCTTTTTTATAATAATTCTGTTCCCGATAAATCGAAAGAAGGCTTAAATGTGCTTTTACATACATATATTTTCAATAGTTTTTTTTAATAGTAATCATGTGACGCCTCCTTTATAAATTTATAACTTTTGCGGGAACGTAGAGTTAAATAACTCCACCGTGATCTCTTATCACATAATATTATAAATCTCTTATTTTGAAATAAAGATTTTAAATTAAAACGAATAACATGTCACCTTTATAACTAGTCATAATTTTTACAGTTGTCCAAGTACGGTCCGGCAAGCCATTAATTTATAAATAGCTATTTTTTCGTCCCTTTTTAATTGCTTTTCTTTGATTTACAGAATGTGATGCTGAAATTAACGAACAGACTGAATCAGAAGAAGATATCCTAAACAAATACGTTGACGATGCTTTTAACGATGGTACGAAGAAATTAGAAAATTCAGATGTGGAAACACTCAAACCTAAGTTGGTCAACGGTATGTTGGAAAAAGGAAATGAAAAGTACAAACATTGTAACGGCATGATCTCTCCTCTGGGTGGCTCGAAAGAAGCAGAGGAAGAAAAGAACTTACGTTCCACTTTAACAAATGAAAACGATGAAACGTTAAAAGAAGACACACTGCAGGAGAAAGATATCAAGGAAGGGACAACAGCAGAACAACCATCAGAAGACAAAAAAGTTGTTGATGAAATTTCAAATTCCCAAGGCGAAAAATCCAAACAAAGTACTGAAAATGAAGATAAAGTGTTAGATGATAAGAGCAATTCTAAAGAAAAATGTGAAGAAGTAACACCTACAAACGTAGATAGTGATCGGACTGACAGTGATAAAAAAACAAATAGTGACGATAAAATGGATGTCGATGTGTTGGAAGAAACAAAAAAGTCGTGTGAGAAAAAAGTAAAATCGTGTGAAAAAACACTAAAATCATGTGAAAAAACAGTAAAATCGTGTGAAGAACTACAAAAACCAAGTGAAAAAGCAGAAGAAACGAGTGACAAAACAGAAAAATCGTGTATCATAGAAACAACGGACGTTAGTAGTAAAAGTGTAGTGTCTGATTCCACTCAAGAAGCTAGTAGTAGTAATAGTAGTAGCAGCAGCAGTAAGGGTAACGAAACAAAGACTGATAATGATAACAATGAGGACGATGATTTGTTGTGCGTGATGGATGAGAAATCCCTTGAAGAGGCGAACGATAATAAGGATGAAAATAGTTGCAGCGCTAGCGAAAAAGATGATGAAGCGAAAGAGAGTGAAGACAATAACTATGAGGAAACTAACGAAGAAGCTAATGGAGAAATGAACGAGGAAAGTACTGATGGGACTAAAGAAGATGAAGAAAATGAAGAAATGACTGAATCTCAAACGGAAATGGATGTGGATTCGAGTGAATGCGCTATGGATATTGAGGAGAGTGATATCGGTGGTGTCGTATATACGGATGAAATCAGCAGGGTGACTGAAAGTGAACAGATAAGCATTAGCGAAAGTAAAATCGAAGGGGACAAGGACGCGAATAAAGAAAATGAAAATGGTGACGTTACCGTAACAGAGACGTCTGTGAAAGAAAATGGTCTTATCGATTATTCTCGGGTAAACGGAGTCGCTGATAATTTGAAGGAAGATGATGTGATTTTTGAAGGTAGGATTAAATTTTGCTTCCATTACTTAATTTATATTTATTTTTAATAATACGTAAACTTTCTAATACATTATTTGGCAAAGGTTTTTTAAATTTAACACTTATCGATAAATTATAAATTTTGAGTCGTATTTTTGACACCCAGTATATTAGATAAATAACTGAACTTTTTAGATATACATACATGCAATAAAACACACATTATATCGTGTTTAGAAGTTAATATTTATTCAAAATAGGTTTCATTAGAATCAATAAATGTCCGGGACGGTTAATTAATGCTCGCATAGACTTTTTAATCTGGTTTTTCGGAATGTTATTTTGCACCTGTGTAACAGTTGCTTGAATGGCTGCAACATCTTCATAAAACGCTTCTTTCATAGCGATTTCCAATTTAGGGAAAAGAAAATAGTCGCGTGGCGATAGATCGGGCAAATATTGTAGATGGTCGATGAGATAGATTTGTTTCTTGTTAAAAATTTTTAAAATTAAAAAAAAAATTAAGATACCGTTTGATGGTGCTGTTTTCTCGCTGGATACTCGGGTCTAACTCGTGGACCACAAACGATGTAGAACACTTAAATAGTATTCTCCATTTACAGTTTGATCTTCTAGAAACAAATTCCTCCTGAACAATACCCTTTGAATCATAAAAAGTAATCAACATTCTCTTGATGTTTGATTTCTGAAAAAGCAATTTCTTTGGTTTTAGCTCGCCTTTCGACTTCCATTCTGTAGATTGATAATTAGTTTCGGGGCCATATTTAAAGCACCGTTCTTCATCATCAATTATGATGAACTACGACAATTTTAATCGTTTTCAGCAGTTTTGAAATCGTCTTTCAGTATGCTCTAGACGAACGACTTCTTGATATTCATTTAACTGGTGTGGTACAAAACGTGCACAGACCTTTCTTGTACTCAAATCTTCAGTTAAAATTATCTAAATTGTAAAAGTAGTTGGCTTTAATTCTTCATCTAGCATTTTCAAAGTCATTTTTCCATCAATAGCAATGACTAATTCAGCACGATTTGCAGCTTCTGGACGTCCGGATCGTCATATAAATCTTTACGGCTAATTTTAACGAGACATACAATCATCACCATAAACTGTTTCCAAGCTTAAAACAAAATTTAATATTTGCTTTGTATTTTTACAACATAAGCACCGGTCAAACATATTGTCATTAGAATGCGTGCAAGTTTAGCGCCTGTCATCAGATTATAATGAACTAGGTTATGTTTGAAATAAGTACGTGTCTTTTTAATGTTGCTACCGTTAAATAGATGGCGCTACATGTTCTATGATTTAAATTAAAAGTTTGGTTATTTATCTAACATTCTGTGTACATTCAGAAAATTGAACCTTGACTTTGCCTTCCTAATTAAACTAACTTTAGTACATATAGAATACACAGAAAATCATTTGTATATTGTGACTTTGTTTATTAAAAATGTGTAGTCTTTCCAACTTAACCTCATAGTTTGATTATATACGTCAGTGTAATTGCTACATTTCCCTCAAATACACACGGCTGACAATAATTATATGCGTAGTATGTCATTTTAAGTAATTTGAACAGAAATAATTGCTATACAACGTTTCAATGTACAGTATATTCTCCCTTAACTGACATCTCCCTACAATGGACATCTCTAATCAATGGACAGTTTCTGATGCACCGACCGTCAGTATACTATTTGCTATATAATATCTCTCACCAAACATTCTTAACAATGGACACGGACAATAATATACATCCACTACAGTAAATTTAAATGACAATTTATTTTTTTACAATGGACATTAGTACTTCTTAAAATTCATATTTTGGAATAAGATTAATTTTATTACCTATAGAGGGATTAAGTCAGGTACATAATAAATGTATTGCAATTCCTGGAGTTTCTAAACATAATTGCCTATTTTATCATAATATAATAACTGCTGTAATGATGGTCTTTCTGTTTATTATATGTAATTACATACATATAAATGTATAATAATTATGACCGCTGTAACATTCATAACAATGGACATGAACAACATATAATTAAGGCAGGTAATAAGTACAACTGTAATGATGGTCTTATATAAAACGGCTATAGCTTTTATAGCATTCAGTTGATATTTAGTGCTCTGACAAGTTAGATATATAGTGTTTTAATGTTCGTACAAGTAATATGGCTACGAAAAAGAGAAAATTTCTCAGTTTAAAAGAAAAAGTTGATGTTATTCAATGTGCAGAGAAGAATAAACTTAGTGTGAGACTGCTTGCGGCAAGATTCTATATCGGTAAAAGTCAAGTGGGCGATATTTTGAAAAACAAAGTTGATATTAACAGACGGTTTGCCGAAAATGGAAATTCACAGCAAAAGAAAAAATTTGTGAAAACAGAAGGAGCTGCACTGGACCAAATAATGTATGACTGGTTTTGCAAAGTGCGCGCTAATAATATTCCATTGTCCGGTAAAATAATAAGGGAAAAAGCTCTCGAAGTTGCACAAGAGCTAAATTATGAATTTAAAGCTTCGTGTGGGTGGTTTGACAAGTTTTCTCAGCGACACAACATATCGCTTCGTACAATTTGTGGTAAAGCCGCAGTAAATGTGGATGTACGTGATAGCGACAGTGAGTATGATGATGATATTTTTTAGAAACTAAACATTTTAACGAAGCTTACGAAAAGCTAAAGGATATTCAAAACTTCTTTTTCTTGTCGACGTTATTTAAGGAGAAAAAGTCGCTGAGATAGTATGCAAACACAAATTGTAAAATGAAGAATTAAAAATCAAACTAAAATTTCAGTTTTTTTTTTTAAATAAGTTTTAAGTATGTTGTAAGAATAAATTAATTAAAAATTATTTTTTCTCCCACCAATGGACATCTCTGAACAATGGACAGTTTTATATACACCGCTACCGTCCGTTTTATAGAGAACCTACTGTATTATGAGTGTGAATTATATTAATATATTGTGTTGTCGGGAAAGTCATGAAGTATATTGCCAACAGATGGAGCTAGTAGGCTAGAATCATTTGCTCTATTTTTACCCTATGCCATATGACAACTGACAGTTCTCAAACTTCATTTTTGCAAAAAAAATGAGCGATTCGATTTGGTAGTTTTAGTGCAGGTATGGGCAACCTTTGGCATGTTATGGGCCAAACTTTAATGTGCAAATACGTTCACGGGCCGTGTTTAAAAGTAGTGTTCATAATTTTTAGTGATAAATATCAGACACGAAATAATACAACAATGTCTCGCGGGCCGGTGATTGCCTACGTTTTAGAATTTGTAAAAAGTTAAAAATAAAGAACCAACAATAGTTCACGGAATTCAGCGCTGGTAGTTTTAATCCTAACAACTTTCTTCAGTCTAGAAGACCTACTGAGGTCAATACCTACAAAATAAACAAGTTGATCGAGTTAAACCAACGACATTTTACACGAGAGATTACAAAAACACTAAAAATGCATTATTCAAGCGTTCACCAAACGAGAAAGTTAGGACAGAAACTTACTGGACGGCGTGTATAAACATTTGCAATATTATCCTAAACGTGAAGGGAAGGTTCCAGTTTTGTTTTTTTGAAAATTAGTTCGACATAATTTAATTCAAATGTATAGTCAGAGACAATATATAGGAAGAACTTCAAAAATAATAATTGGATTATATGTACCTGTAGTGTTTGTTGCGTTGGGTGCATTTAACAATTTATTTTTTGACTTATAATACCCTATTTTCTTTTTAGAAATGCTCAATCGGATTTAAGTCCGGAGATTGAGAGGGATTGTTTTCCTTCTGAAACCAAGATTCCATAAGCTTCGAGGAATGTTTTGGATCATTGTCCTGCATAAATTCCCGCTTCAGTGGCATTTCCTCTTCAGCAAACGGAAGCATTTGATTTTAAAGAATATACGGATAATCCACAGCGTTCATTTTTCCATCTACCCAATAAATTAGACCAACCCCAGAAGATGAAAAACATCCCCATATCATGAAACTACCTTCACCATGCTTTACAGTCTTTTTTGTATACTTGGGATTATACTCTTTGTTTTTTGGCCTACGAAGGAATGTTTTGCCATCAGAACCAAATAAGTTTATCTTGGTTTCATCTGACCAAAGGACGTTTCTCCAATTTTCCCTTTGCAGATGTTGTTTTGCAAAGCACATCCGTTTTACAATGGTTACTTTGCTCAGAAGTGGAACCTTCCTGGCGCTACGGGCTTTTAATCCAGCTTCTTGGAGTCTGTTTCTAATAGTTCGACTCGTTACTGTAGCACATAAACTATTTTTTAACTCCTCGGATGACAAGAAAGGGTCTATTTTACTTTTGCGAACCAGAGCCTGGTCAAATCTAGCTGATGTTTTCCGTTTTCTGCCACTTGTTTCTGGCTTTATATGTTTATGGAGAGCATGAAAGACCTTTGTTTTTGAACATTGCATTTATTTCGCTGATGGATTTACCTTGTTTCCAAAATTTTAATATAATACCTCTCTCCATTACAGTGCAGTGTTTTCTATGACCCTAAATTTATTACTATTTCATTATTATTATTATTTTAGTGTAACATAAAAAGCGTTCACGGAATATATAGGCTTACGTAAATTGTACAAATTTTTCTTATAAATGAATAAATTTAGGAAAAGTGAGGAATTTATTTCAGTTATAGTCCATCGCCCACTTATCGTGCGAATAGAACGTAAAGAGGTCATTATAAAGCAATTACGAATGTTATACTTTATAATCCGGTTACTGTTTCTGTCATATTTTTATATCTTTTTTCTGACTATCTTTCCCCAAGTCTTAAAGTTTGAACGAACTTTCAGAAGTTCGGTAAACGAAAAGGAGTGGTATTTTATCAAGACAATGCCACACTACACATAAATTTGATAAAATCATTAGATTTTAGATGGGTTATGCTACCACACATACATTCGTTGTTTAATTCCCTTTAGAACTTCTTGCGTAGTGTAACGATCAACCCAAATGAAGCTGAGAATCAGCGCCTTTCGCTAATAAAGATGGATCCTTCTGTAAACAATGAATTATAAATCTTAAAGAAAATTAAGAATGTATATAATTGATCGATGTTTGTTTATATAAATTAATCGCTTATGAAAAATGAAAGGAAATATGTCATGGCCGACAACTCAATAGATATGTTTCAATCAGTATCTTTCGATTCAATATTACTTCAAAATGCACCTATTTTGATTATTGAATATATTTACTTCCCTTTTAAATTTAATGCGTATTTTATTGTAGAAAAACTTTATATATTTTAATTTTTATCGTCAAACTCAATCAAAAACGTTTATTGCTGTATATAAATTTACAAATTTCATTATAAATTTGATGTATTTACAGGTTTTGATGAAAAAGAAAAAGACAAAGAGACCTTGAAGAAAAGTTCAAAGAGACAATTGTCGGACTCGTCTACTGAAAGTGAAAACACGAAGAAAATTAGACTCGAAACTGAAGAGGATGTCGAAAAACCTCCCGAAAAAGAGAAACGTCCCATCAAATTGCTAGATAATTTTAAGAGATTCATGTTGGATAAGAAACTGAAAAAATTAACACGCTTTGAGCTGGAAGAACTGTGTATACAAAAAATGTGCGAGTGCATAGTGAATAAGAGTGAAATTGGTGAACTCAGACAGAAAATCATGATTCAAGAGCAGACTATTGACACGTGGAGGAAGGAGGCGGTTGTTGTAGCCAAACAAACGCGCGATTTAAAAATAGTACACGAACGACTGATGGCCGACTTGAAGGCGATGAGAGAGCAGTCCGGAAAACCTTTAGTTCCTGTTAAAATCACTAGATCTGTTGGTCTACAAGCAATCATAGAAAATCCACCTAGAATAAGGCCGACACCTATTATAAGCGGAACGACCACGCCACAAAGAAGTCCCGTAATAAATCAGCAGCAAAATAAAACTGTACCGACACCTCAAAATCGTCAACAATCAACAGTTAAACCAAAGGTAAGTAAAAATTGTATGGTCAGATCTACTATAACCTTGTGTTCAATGTGCTTTAATGGATGTGTTTGTTAGATTCATTTTGGTTCTCCCTTATTATTAAGTCATAGAAATTTTAGAATTGGAAAACTGTAATATGTTAAACATTTAGATGTTAATAAAAGCATATATTCTGATAAAATTCTAATTTTAATTGTTTTTTACATCGTATATATTGGGTCTGGGAAAAAGTTCGTGGCGTTTTTCCCGATAGATGGCATTGGTTGCCGATAACTAAAGAACAACAAGTCACAGCGACACCACCGAGGGCTCGTTTTTTAGATGACCTTCCGAACGTTAGTTTGAGCGTAGAAACATTGTAATCGGTGCAGTGGTTGGAAAGTTATTCGCACTTGAAAATGGAGAAGAATGATGAGAAATTTCGCTATATTCTGCAATATTATTATGATAAGGGGAAGAACGCTGCGCAGGCTTGTGATAAAATTTGTGCTGTGTACGGTGAAGATACTTTATCGAAATCTGTTGCGCGGAAATGGTTCGCTCGCTTTCGTTCTGGAAATTTCAATGTGAAAGATGAGTCACGCTCCGGTCGTCCAATCACTGAAAAATCTGATGAAATTCTTGAAAAAGTCCAACAAGATAAGCATATCAGCAGTGTCGATATTGGCATGGAGCTAGGCATTGACCACAAAACTGTTTTGAACCATTTACACAAAGCTGGTTACAAAAAAAAGCTTGACGTATGGGTTCCTCATGAGTTGAGCGTGAAAAACATGATGGACCGAATTAACATCTGCGATGCGCTGCTGAAACGGAATGAAATCGAGCCGTTTCTGAAACGTTTAATAACCGGAGATGAAAAATGGATTACGTACGATAATCGGAAGCGTAAAAGATCGTGGATAAAGGATGGTGAGCCGTCACAAGCGTTCGCTAAGCCAACATTGACGCCAAAAAAAGTGATGCTGTGTGTATGGTGGGACTGGAGGGGAATCGTCCACTACGAGCTACTTCCAACTGGTCAGACGATTGATTCTCAACTCTACTGTGCACAACTAGAGAGATTACGCCAGGCGATTGAAAGAAAACGGCCCGAATTGATTAATAGGAAAGGTGTTGTCTTCCATCATGACAACGCCCGACCACACACTTCTTTGATGACCCGTCAAAAATTGAGAGAGTTTGGTTGGGAAGTTTTGATGCACCCACCTTACAGTCCGGATATAGCACCCTCTGACTATCATCTGTTTCGATCTCTGCAGAACTCTCTCAATGGAATTAAGTTGGTTTCAAAAGAAGCCTGTGAAAACTACTTGATTCAGTTTTTCGACCAGAAACCACAGAAGTTTTTCACCGATGGGATCATGGATCTACCAAAAAAATGGCGAAACATTGTCGATAATAATGGAGCATATTCGGTTTAAATGAATTCGTCCACGCGCCATGCGGGGACCAGTTGAATTTTACTGAAAAAACGCCACGAACTTTTTCCCAGACCCAATATAATGCAGAAATTTTTGATAAAAATTCTGTTCTCTGGACAATATCGAATCCGCGGAGAACGGTGAATTCCAGTCTTCTAACGTGGCCATAAATTGCATTGTAGGTATAAAGAGCAGTTAAAATTAGAATTTTTCAGTGTCACATCATAAAAGCGCATAATTATAATGTCGTATATTCTCATAATTTTTTCTTAACTTATGCTATTTTGTTTATTTACAAAATACGAACTTGTTGTTTGTATTTTGCTATTTTGCTCGTTAGATTATATTTTTTAATCAGTTTTTCATTAGAGCTCTCACAAAACGCAAGATTTAGCTGCAACACGTTCATGGTCTGTAATTATATAGTAATAAAATACGCTTTTCTTTCACTATTTTATCATATTGACATTTACATAATACATTTTGCTTTTTGCAGACGCAACCCCAAAGAGTTAATTCCACTGTTAACAGACCATTACAACCGATCACCCAGAAGGATAACGTCAATAACGCGAAATCTAGACAATCATTGCCATCTCCGCAAGCCAAGAAAAACGCGGATCCAAAGGCCGTTATCGATCTCACTGACGAAGATGAGAAAAATCAAAACGCTAAACAAACCGCGACGAATACGGCATCTCCGACGGTTAGAATACTAAATAAGCAGAACGCAAACGGCGCAGCGAAACCGGCGCAACCTACCACGCCAAATTCCCAAGCATCGAAAATCATGTTCGTATCACCTGGTGTGCTACCGAGAAATTCCGCAGTCATGGTCAAGATGAATTCGAATGGAATAGTCAGTAAGTGTTAAATTGGTTTTCATTATTGTTTGTTAAATGGATGTGATATTTGTTAATATTTTATATTGTTTAGAATTTTTGGAAGCAGTTCAATAAAAATTATTAATGAACTTGAATACTTTTTTAATTCTTCCAATAATTTACTATGAGTTAAGTGTTTCTGGTGCATTTAGGTCAGGTTACATCAAATATGACAACTGAACCTGTAATAGTTTTTTGTACATTGGGTTTGGCACCTTTTTATTGAGCCAGAGACTTTGTAAGTAGGACTCGCACAAATAAATACAATTTTACCATATAAATAATGTTCGTTAAATATAAAAACGTTTCGAATATGGTACAAGTGAGTTGTTACATAATTGATTTGTTTGTTTAGCATATAATGAAAAAACTAATTGTTGTCTGTCACCTTCTTAGCAGGTAAACTCGGTCTTTTAGTGCTAAGTGAAAGATTTTCTATGGATAATAAATATTGGCGTATTAAATACTGCAAGAAAAAATATAATAAATGCGAAAATAGTGACTGGAAGATATTTACAACTTCAAATCGCCAGTATTACTAAATATCCTCTGTGGTTATCATGTTATTCCAAGATCTAAAATATATAGTTTAAAAGAAATAATCGATGCAATCTATCTTAATACGTACTATAAATTCGCAACTTAACTTGCTTAAATGCAAAAAAACATGTCAGTAAACAAGTAAGTTGATGATGACCTCCTACTATTACCTGCAGAATTTTGAAAGCAATAAGTTAGTAGTTATCGCAAGCGTAAGAAATATGCTAATGAAATAATAATAGGGAAATTTCAAAAATTGAATAAAGATCTGAAATACAATTTTTAGCAAAAGAGGCCCAACATTTTCTATATATAAAAAAAAACATTTAAATGAAGAATTTTCTCTGCCTTTACTACTACGAAAGAATAAGCAAAAAGATTTCATAAGGAGTAAACTTCCCAAAGATGAAGGTGGACTGGATTGTCCTTGCAAATATTGACTGTAGAGAACATTGATAGTGTTAAAATGTACTGCATTTTAACAGTGTTAAAATGCAGTACTTTGTAACCGTTTTTTTCGAATACAAGCGTTGCAAAAAAATTTTTACGAAGATTTGGGGATGAGAACAAAGTTAACGACTTTTCACTGTTGACTTTTCAATGCCACCCCCCATGTTGATTGTGTGCTCTCATTTTTGTAACTTTGCGAAACAATTAATGAAATTTTATAGTCTGTTATTACCAGTAATTAAGTAATGGTTTTACTATGGTATACCTACCACATTTACTATGAAGATGGAGATCAAGCGAGAGAACTACTTTCTACATTTACTTTGAAAATGAATTCCACGGAATGGCGATCAACCTAGGAAAACCCCTTTTAAATCCATCGAGGAAAGAATCATGGGAACAGAATAGTTTTTTGGGGTTATAAGGGAATACTGATGATCGACTTTAGTAAAACAAATACTTCGATAACTGTCCAATATTATGCTATATCACTTCTGTATAAATTGCGAAATATTGAAAAACGACTGGTAAAAACTGAAAACTAAAAGCAGCTGTGATGAGGCACTTTGATATTGAACTCAAAGAGTATATGTATGAACCTAAATGTTTAGTTCATCTTGGAATAAGTGTATCTAAGGCTGAGTAGATTATTTTAATAAGTAGCAAACAATTGTTTTTTCATAGGTTTTAACGGCCGGTATAGTGCAAACTTCTTGAGGGATTTAGTTATGTTGTCATAGTTTTTATCGACGTTTCGCTGTCCATACTGCCAGCTTCTTAAGAATTTTCTATTAGATTAGGTCGCCATTCAACTAGACCGGTAGCGAATCCTGAAGCTGGCAGTATGGACAGTGAAACGTCGATGGAAACTACAACATGATGAAACCGGTAAAAAGATTGTACTACAAATAATTGTTTCTCTTTGTTGCGTTTGTAAATTAGCTAAGTCAAGAATTTATGATGTATTATTAATATTTTCATTCACATATATATTGTTTTCACCTGTTATTACTGAATTACAAAAGAATTCAAAATACCTTGCCTAATTGTAATTTTATATATAAAGAAAAAGAGGCGGAATATCTAATAGCGAGATGGAGATACATTAAGTGCGTGCTCAGTGTATTAAGTGCCACCAGCAGAAAACACCAAATTGTAATCAAAGTATAAAAAGATATAAATCAGTTTGTATTAGTAAAAATGTCTTCGCCAACAATCTTTGTTAAAAACAAAATGGGAAACCTAAACACGGGCATTTTCTGTGTATTAAAAACATACAATTTTTTGAGTGGTTACGATTGTAAAACAAAGTATAGTTTAGGAAATTTAAGAATTCGCCAAAAGCTAAATTAAATTAAAATCTTTAAAAAAGAATTATTTATTAAGCACATGTATATTTATATTGCCATTTCTTCTTTTTTAGGTACTGCAAATGGCATAACCTCAATTCCCAATGGTCAAGTCTCCGTTGTTACGAGTCCAGTGGTGCGTACCGTTTCCCAAGTACGAGTTCCTGTTACGTCGGTCAGCACAGTCAGAACTACATCAACCCCCGCAAAACAGCCGGTATACAAACATCCGGCTCCCTTACCGGCCGCGCCCAACTATCAAAATAACATTTCCGGTAAAAAACCGATTCCTCCGAAACCGCACCTCAACTTGACGCGTTCCAATTGCGGCACCGGTATAGTCCTGCAATGGAAAATGCCTTACAAATTAGATTCATACGAAACAATCGTTAGTTATCAATTGTACGCTTATCAGGAGACGAAATCTCCACCGAAAACGGACAATTGGGGTAAAATTGGTGACGTGAAGGCCCTAGAATTGCCGATGGCCGTGACGTTAACGCAATTCGCAGTTGGTAATCGATATTTCTTTGCCGTTAGGGCTGTGGACGGACAGAAAAGATTGGGTCCATTTAGTGATCCAGAAAATATACTCCTGTAAAAAGAAAGAAATAGTGTAAAGTTATATATAAAGAATACTAATTAGTGTCTAAAGAAAATGGATGTAAGAATAATTTGAATGAATACAGAATGTTACGATTTGTTTTTGTATTATTTTAGCTTAAATGTATTTAAAATGTTTTATATTCTATTATTTTAAATAAATAAAATTGTTTTAAAATTCCCACACCCCGTGTATTATTGTTTTTTCCGAATTTACAAAGTAAATAATCGAGAATTAACTATGTGCGTGTTATTTTAGATTGAGCAATTGTGCGTCTCCTAGTCCTTTATTCTTACTACTACATTGCAATTTTCTTTCTTGATTTACAGTCCTAAACTAAATTAATATTTTAGGTGGCCTAACCATCAATATTCTGTTTTCTACATTTCAGTTTAAATTGCAGTGTGTAGTCATATTTGAATAGTGAATATATGTAGTTTCTTTTTTTTTGTAAACAATGTTGTTAGTGCGGTCTGTTTAAGTTAGACATTTGAAGAGCATGGTGACTAATAGTAACACGTCAATAGAGTATTGCCTATTCTCTAAAGTAATTTGAAATTTTGATTTATTAAAAGCAGTTAGTTGGTAGGACAAATAGTACCAATGTAGGCCATAGTAGCAATCTTAAAATTGAAGGCTAACAGGTTTATGGTACCTCAATCAAATAAGTAAATGTTTTGTGGATACTACTGAAACTGTACTGGCTTCCCTAAAAAACTAATATATTTTGATACTGAGCAAAGATAAGCGGTGAGTCACTTGTGCACTCCAAATGCCAGCAGATAGGTTGCAACGTATTCATGGTAGAGTTGAGCTAATATTTGTGAAGTGTGTTGCGCATATTCCGGACCGATCTATTTAAAATTTTATCTGGTACTGAAGAAATGGTAAAAAGTAAACTAGAATGCATGAAAAGATGAAACATGAATAAACAAAATATCTAATATTTAAGTAACCCTAAAATCCGTTTTGAACTCTATTACCAAGTAAACTAATTAAATACTGTAAAGTAGTCCTCAACAAATTTGCATAGGATATTAAATGTGCCAACCGATAAACCAGTCAGGGTGAGTTCAAAAGTAAGGTTCATAGAACCCAAATCTATATAGGGGATCAGACATATCTAGGCGGGATATCTGATTATTGCTAGGGAGATCAAAAATAAAGACATGGAGGTCAACTGAAGATCAATACTATACTAAGGCACTATTAGATGTAAATACTAAGTTCTCAACCAAAATAATACTCAATATATTTAAAAAAATAACTGAGTACTGCTGATTGACGAAATATCTGTATTAGTGATGTGCAGTTCAGAAAGAAGTATATTGGCTCCCGAGATGCCGCTCTATACAGAGATCTGCAAGAACTGCTTCATTTTGGGTATTCTCAGTTTATATTTGTTTTTCGAAGTGACTGCTGTTAAACATACAACCACAAATTTTTTGCAAAGTTGGGGGAATGCCTGTTTGTGGAGAAATACACACTTAATACCTAGCATTGCATTCCATTGATGAAATAGTTTCGCTTGAGCGTATACGAATGTGAGAAGTTCCCATTCTGCTATTCAAGCTAAATGTACCTGTTTTGTATAACTGCCAAACAAATGTTTCAACATAGTTCTGACATCGTATAAATCCAATGCTGCCAGAATTAATTACTAATACAGTATATAGACAAATGTGTAACCATTAAAAGGTGCATGATGTGGATCAAAATAAGGAATAGTAAGCAGCTACCAAGTAAAAAAAAACTTTGGCCACCATATGTTCTATACTTTACTATATAAAAATCTAATATTAACTAAAAGGTGTTGTGTAGATTGGGCAATAAAATTTGTGCTCTTAATTCTGCACCTATCTGCATTCAATTAGCTTTTTTTTTTTCTATGTGAGCTAAGCGTCTTGTAATATTTCATATTGAGACTTACCTAGAATATAAGAATTAAATCAAAAGAAACGAAACTAAATTGTGAATTGATTTAAAAACATATTAAAACTAACAATAATAATTGATTAAAATGAATCTTAAATGAAATATAGTTTTGCGTTACCTAATTATTGAATTTATAAAAATAATATATTTTCACTTAAAAAAGTTATTTTAGTGCAAGTTTCCTTCCTTTGCCTTCATGATAAACTCTAAATCTTAAGATGAATCTCTGAAGTCTGTCACTATTCATACTATTAGTTACTACACATCTTTATATTACAATCTATCATGAAAAATGAGATCCATATTCAACTCTATAAAAATAAAATAGTAACAGTATTAGCTTTAATATTCATTCATTACAGAGCCTAACAAAATATTTTTCTTATAAAATAATACATCACATATATTTTCTTTTTTGTAATTTAATATATTCCCTTTTAGATTAACAAATATACACTTTAAAGAACTGGCACCGACAAAATATTTCTGAAAAAAAAAAGAGCATTAGCGTATTATCTCTATATAGAACACTACAATTAACTAACAGAAATATTTCATATAATAGGAAGAAAGAGTCTCTTATAATTTAATATTTCCACAGCCTAAATCGTAACTGAACTAAAAAAAAGATGTCAAAAGAAATAGATTATACAAATATACAAGAGAATATCTCTTACCATAATACAAAAAGATAGGTTATATTTGTTATTTGAATGCTTCAAAGAGTAGAGGCTGAAAAGTTAGGATAGGTTTGTAGTTAAATATTTCTATATATTTTAAGTAATTTTCTTAATGTCTAAGAGTAATTTCTATTTCACGACAGATGGCACTATATAACTTTTATAAATAAGTATTAGATTGTTAGGTTTATTATTCTGAATAAGAAATTTTAAGTCATATCAACATTTTCGTTTAAATTTAAAATTTCTCTTGTAAGGGTTTAGTATCCGTGTGGTTCTATACCCATATCCTTAAAATTTTAAAAAAAAATTTGTTTATGAACTTCTGTTTAACGGTTTTTGAATAGCCAAGTAAAATAATTTTGTTTGATGCAATTCATTAACTTAAATTTTGTGGTGAATTTATATTGCTTCAGTAATTCTTGATATTTTCTTTGGCTGTTTTAAATATGGTAATGAATTTCAATTGTTTCTTCTGTTATATACTCCGAGGTTGTGCAGGTTGGTTAAATGCATTCAGAATATAATGTAAAAAATTTTCAAATTTTACAGAGAATATTGTACATAAAATTGAAAAAAAGTGGCATTTTGTGCTTTAAGAAATAAAAATGCTCTTTGAATAAGGAAGTGTTTTTGGAGGAGTATCCATACCTATAGTTAATAATGCGTTTATGATTTTAATTTATTTATAATACATATATATATATATTTGCATATATATATATATATATATATATATCTGTCTGTGTGTTTAACTGGTAAAAAAACATTCTTATTTACATAAATTACCGTTGTATGAGTCCGTATTTGTAGTACATAAAATAATAGCTTTTTAATAGTTATTTCAGATTGTTTTTTCAGCACATAAAACTTTATGATGAAGGATGGTGTTAATTTGTTAATTTGTGAATATAATTTTCTTTTAAGCTTTCTTTTCTGATATTAACAAGAATGGCAAAATATATTCATTATAAAAGTCTAACCAGATCTAGTTTTTCTAAATTTAAGACGGTGTTTGACAGAAAGTTAAGAATTTGAATGTACGAGGGTGCGTTTTTATATTCGCGGAATGAGCGGGTTGTAGAGGGGTGAGTAGGCGCATTGGGGGCGTGGCCTGTGCAGCGACTCATGAAATATGGAAAAAATCGAATATCGTGCCGTTATAAAGTTCCTTACCAGGCAAGGAAAATCAGTCGCGACCATAATGAATGAGATGTCATTGGTTTACGGCGACTCTTGTCCAGGAAAAACCATGGTGTACAAGTGGCATAGTTTATTTAAACAAGGAAGGGAATCCCTTGAAGACGACCCGAGGCCGGGCAGGAGCATTGAGGTGACCACGCCAGCACTTATCCAAAAAGTTGAACAAATTGTACTCGAAGATGCTCGACTAAAGAAGAAACAACTGGCAGAAATGGTTGGAGTATCCGATACAACAATTTTTAAAATCCTACACGATCATCTCGGCATGTCTAAGGTCAGCGCAAGATGGGTGCCGAGAATGCTCACGCCGCCGCAAAAACAACAGCGCGTAGAGTGTTGGCGTGCATTTTTGGACCTCTGTAATGAAGACGAAGATGGTGTATTGAGTGGAATTGTTACTGGAGACGAAACTTGGGTTCATCATTATGAACCTGAGACCAAACAAGGCTCCATGCAGTGGCATAAAAAGGGCACAGCACCTCCCAAGAAATTTAAAGTGTCACAATCAGCTGGGAAACTCATGGCAACGGTATTTTGGGACTCGGAAGGAATATTGTTGATTGATTATAAAGATAAAGGTGTTTCTATAACCGGAGAATATTACGCTTCAATATTAGAGCGACTAAAAGAAGCCATTAAAGAGAAAAGACGTGGAAAATTGACAAAAGGTGTTCTGCTTTTGCGCGACAACGCGCCCGTCCACAAGAGCCGCGTTGCGTTAGCTGCCCTGCATAAGGTCGGCTTCGAAATTGTGAATCACCCACCCTACAGCCCAGACCTGGCCCCGAGTGATTATTACCTGTTTCCGAAAATGGAAAAAGAGCTGCGGGGTAAAAAATTTACAGCCGATGATGAAGTCAAGGAGGCAGTTTCGGCGTATTTTGCAGATAAAGAGAAATCATTTTTTTATGACGGTATAAATAAATTAATTGAAAGATGTGAAAAATGTATCCGTCTTGCAGGTGAATATATTGAAAAAGAAAAATAATTTGGTTTTTTTATTTCCACCCCTTGTTCCCCATTCCGCGAATATAAAAACGCTCCCTCGTACATATTGTATATGTATGTATAACACACTGCGGTAATAAGACCCAGTTACACAGTCAAAAACGTATTAAAATATGCGCTAATCTCGTCTCGGATTTAACTTTGTAGAGTTCTTCTAAACCTATAATAAGTAGTTGTAGTACTTACTTGATGGATCTGAAAAAATTAGTTCCCCGAAACCTGTAAGTGGATATGGCAGAAGTTAAAAGAGCGTTGAAAATTATGAAGTCCGATCCACACAGTAGTTAGGAGGAAATTCTAATGGAAAATGGGAGAAAATACCGTCAGAAATTCTAGAAAAGTTGGTTCCTCTTATGTACATATGTTTCGTCGCTTAAATGCCGAAAGACGTCCAATAAAATGGAATCATTGGTCCACATGTCCTCAAAAATAATGAAGGTTAGAACGTTACAGTCAACGGTGAGCGGTATAGAAACATGATTACTAACTTTTTCCTGCCTCAATTGCGAGGCATTAATGTTTCAGACGTGGTTTCAGCAGGACAGCGCCATATGCCACACAGCGCGCGATACAATTTGACGAACGATTAATTTCACGAAATGGATCTGTTAACTGGCCACTTCCTTCGTGCGATTTCGCGCCATTACATTATTTTCTCTGGGGATATGTAAAGTTGCATGTCTACGCTGATAAATCTGAAACAATTGAGCACTTGGAAGCCAACATTCGACGCGTTATTGCCGAAATACAGCCTGATTTACTGCGAAGAATGTGTAAAAATTGGACCTCCAGGTTACAACATGTACGCGCCAGTCACATGCCCGAAATCGTATTCAAACATTAATGCCATAAAATTTTCTTTTAAATAAAGCCAATTTCATGGATATTAAAAACATTTTTCTGCGTTTTACTACTGTGGGCAAAAAATAGTAAGACTTTGTTCATAATTTTTAAATTCTTAATTTATTCTCCCAAATCTATTTCTACCCCCTCTAAGTAATCCCCCCTGACCACAATACTCTTGTGTCAACGTTTCTTCCAATTCTCGAAACAATAGTCAATTTCAGGAATAGCCTCCAATGCGCGTAGCGATTCACGTTTAATGTCTTCAATTGACTCAAAACGGTTTCCCCGGAGCGGTCGTTTGAGTTTGCTGGATAGCCAGTCACACGGAGCTAAATCAGGCGAATACGGTGGTTGCGGCACGATATTGGTTGAAAATTTGGCGAAAAACTCACGAAGAATTAATGCAGTATGCGACGGTGCATTATCGTGGTGCAAGAATCAAGAGTTGTCGGCCCATAATTCTGGCCTCTTTTTACATATAGTATTGCGCAAACGACGCATAACACTCAAATAGTATTCTTTGTTGACAGTTTGGCCAGTCGGAAGGAATTCGGAGTGCACTACACCTCGATAATCGAAGAAAACTGTCAACATAACCTTGATTTTTGACTTGCTTTGACGTGGTTTTTTGGGCTTCGGCTCACCTTTGATACGATATTCGGCCGATTGATCGTCTGCTTCCGGATCATAAGCGTAAATCCAAGCCTCATCTCCAGTTATGATGCCTTTCATTTTGTCTTGATAGTCGGAAAGCATTGTTTTACTGACGTCAACGCGACGCTGGTTTTCGAAAAAATTGAGTGATTTTGGAACAAATCGTGCTTTCACTTTTCTTAGGCCCAAATGATTTTTCAAAATGGTTTTCACTGATCCTTCCGATATTCCAACGATGCCAGTAAGGTCTCTGACTGTTAATCGTCGATTCTCAAGCACCAATTCCTTGATTCTATTGACGTGCTGATCATCAGTTGATGTTGATGGCCGTCCTAGACGTGGTTCGTCATCAACGCGTTCTCGACCCTCTTTGAATAATTTGTACCAATCAAAAACACTTATTCGCGACAAACAATTATCATCGAAGGCCTTTTGCAACATTCTGAACGTTTCGGCACCAGAAATTTGATTCCGTACACAAAATTTAATGGAACTTCTTTGTTGAATAATTTCACTTATTGTAAAAATTGCCGAATGCACTTTTTGTACTTCAGAAAGACAAGCGTATACTAAACACTAATGATTATTTTGATGTGACATTTGGCACAGATGTCACTGACAGTCATACCAACCTAGAAAAAAATATTTCTACGAATGGGTTTTCGCGCGAAATTTAAATTAAAAAGTCTTACTATTTTTTGCCCACAGTAGTATTTCAATTTAAAGTTCTCCGCCTCCAAAAAACACCATTTATTTATAGTGATCATCTTCTGAAGCTATGGGATCAACAGGATTGGTGATGAAGAGTTTTTAGGAAAGATTGTGGAAAATATGTAATAAAACAAAAACTCTTTGGATTTAACAAATACATTCATATTTATTTATATGCAATACAAAGAGAATCAATTCATATATTTCTATTAGAATATATTTATAATATAAAACAATTCCGGTATCTATTATTTACAGTATTTGTACTTTTGAGCAAATACTTGTATTGCATTGTATGTTGTGTGTTTTAAAAAAAATAAGACTATTGTACATTGTCGGTTGAGCATTAGTAACTGTATTATATTGTAATGGCAACGTTGAGGTGGCTTAGTAGTACAATTATACAAATTAAAAATATTTCATTTAATATATAATTAAAACAAGACCCATTTAATTTTATTTATTTAATTGAAATGATTCTCTTGAAGTGATGCTGGACGCAAAAACAGTTTTCGATTTTTCATTTTTTTTAAAAACACATATTTATATACCGTTGAATCAATGTAGTAGTTATTTTTTGAGTTCACTGTTTTTTTTTCTTCTCGTGTAATGATAGTAATTAATAATGATGATAATAATAATTAATTAATAATTATATTGAGATTGTCTCACAGAAAACATAAATTAGAGCATTTATTATAATTATAAAACACTAAAAAACGCTCGAATTATATCCACAGATTCACACCATTTCTATAAAACGCATTAGAAATAATAATAATAAACATTTACAAATCAACTTTCTCTCTATCTCTTTCACACTGTTTCTTTATCAAACTCTAAAACTCATTTCGTTTACCATTTCTTTTTCTGTTTTTCTGTCATCTTTCTCTCTCGTTTAACCCTGTTCGATAATATCCCAGTCTTTTATTGGTTCGTGTCTCCCGGATCTCACTCTTTTGTTACTTACTTTCACTAGTTTATTTTTTTTTTGATTTTGTTAAGATCGATGCTTTTAACTACTTTTGCATTTAATTTCGCGTGTGATTTGGAATTCTTTGATTGAAAGGAATCGGTAGAACTCCCTCGAAGGTGTGGCGGAATGGACAGAATTTTCTTTATAATATTGAGATCATAAATAGCAGATATTCGAAATTCAGCAACATCTCGAGAGATGGTCTCATTAAAGTAGCAGAAATAGGGCAGTTTCATACGAAAATTAAATTACTACTTTTTAATTAAGTAAACAATATTTTTTAGGAGTCTAATTGGGCTAAATTACACTGGCTTGGTTGTCTTTTGCATCTGATGTTTTATTTGTGGTCTTCTACAAACAAGATTAATCGAGATAGAAATAACTAAAAGCAAAGGGAGATGTATAGGACAAACACTAAAGAAACATATTTCGTAATCAAAATGATACATGGATACTAATAGGCAAAAGAAACAGCACAACCACAAATCACGTGGAAAAGATTATTTTAAGAACTAATGAAGGCAGAGAGTAGTTTGGTAGAAATAGCAGCTTTCGAGAAGTCCTGTTTTCTCGAAGGAGTATAAAATTGCAATGTTTTTCAGAACCTTATTGTTAAAATAGGCAAGATGCTCTTGATTCATGTTATTATTAGGTCGATGCAGAAGCTGTCAAGTACAAAAAATAGCATTTCCGTCATATTCTATTACTCGAATTCAACATAGGAGTTAATGCATCCGAAGCCGCTAAAGACATTAGTGCTGTTTACGGAGAAAACGCAATTGGGGAGAGTACAGCACAGAAATGATTTTCTCGATTTAAAGAGGCAAATTTGAAACAAAGGATTCAGAAAGACCATTGCACTTTCATGAATATCATCTGAACGCCTTAATTAATGATGATCTACGCTAATCAACTCGGAAATTGACTCTTATAACGAATCGTAACCATCCAATCAACATGATATAAAAAATAATAAATTTTGAGTTGAAATAAAGTTGTTTGACATACAAAATAAAAATTTAAAAAAGCTTAACAATTGCAAACACTTTTTACGCTGTTGAATTATGTTTATGATTAAATTCTACAATAATTTTCAGATAGTTATGAGACCTCAGATACAATATAAGTATCTTAAATAGTTTAGATTAAATCCATAGATAGGCAGAAGGCTGCGTATATAACAAGCCAACGGTGGCATTATTCATCGATTTTTAACAATACTATGGCAAAGTGAAAAGGAGGAAAGAGAACAAGGTGAAAATAATTACTTGAACATCCAAAAAACTTCAAATTAAAGAAAAAGTAAGACAGGGTGATCCATGGTCACCAGTATTATTCAGTTTACTGTTGAAAAAATCATAAACTAAAATTAATAGAACAGAATTATTGAAGAAAATACCAATCAATTTTGATTAGATGTAGAAAGAAATTAATAGAATTAACAAAGGGATTGAAAAAATTAGGAAAGAAGGAGAATTATTGCATACTTCAAAGACGAAGAAATAAAATGTACGGTTCACTCTATATAAGTTATTGGACTGTTGAAAAATTCACAGAAAAGACGTAAGAACGGATGAAGACGTCTAAAATGCTCGAGTCCAATCCTTTCTAATACTCTGGATGGAATTTTTCTTCACTCGATGTAAGGAATTCAAGTGGAAAAAAAATTGATGATCTTATTGGAATTTCTAACCACATAACTAATATCGTAAAGGTTCTTAATCATTATAATTATAACTATGTTGCATAATTATACATTATTATTCACCAAAAATTTATTAGTACCTTAATATGTTATAAATTTGCGCAGTAAGAAATAAACCACTCAATTTCATACATTTCATGTAACTGTAGCTGTTTGATATAGCGTATAGTAGCAACGAATGGATCCCTAGATACACACTCACGAATATAATTGGACTATAGACATGACCATACTTCGTGCTATATACTATATGTAATTTACTTTGGAAACTAGATTTCGAGGGGGAATTTTGGTTATGAGTCATTTAAAAATGCGTAATACTACGTCATTTAAATTGCAATTCTATATTTATTTTAAGAATTCCATATATACAAAATACTCCTCTGGGTATTGCGAATGCGGTTCGATTTAATTTGAACGTGTACTGATTATTGTGTTGACTACGCTTCAGTTTAGATCAATGTGTGCAATATTGCTATCTACTCAAACATTTCTTTCAACTTAATATCATTCATCAGCCTTAAAAGTATAGATATATTAACATATATATTAAGAAAAGTCTTAAATTCTTCTTCAAAATCATGAATAAAAAGTCTAAGTAATTGTTTTTATTTGCAGTTTTATAGTAAGTAGTTTTGCAATTACCATAAAGTAAAGAAATGCTTTTCCTCTCAAAAGTATATCTAATAAAAAAATTATATCGGTATTTTTGAGCTGTCACATTTGTCTGCACACTAGGTTCGTAATAAGTGCGAATATTTACGGTGACTCATCCAAAGTGAATCGCTCTTCTCAGTTATATGTTTTTGGTACATACATATTTATACACTTACTACATTGGATGTTGATTGATTGATTATAACGAACACTCCTTTATAACGTACTCATTTTTAGGTCGTGAGATCTCAGGTCGAATATAAGTAAATTTCAAAATAAGTCTCTGCATTTTATTAACGTGTTCGAACCTGTAATGTGCATGTATGTGTGGCTTCTCTTTGATCTACTATTTAGGATACAAGTGTGCATATAATTCTTATTAGCATGTTAAATTTGTGGTGTGAATTTTCCAGTGTTTCGTTTTAACATATCACCTCTTCTATTTAGCAACTGTTCTTCTTTAGATGTTGGTTATATTACATTAGATGATGTGATATCGAAGAACCGAAATACTTTGATATGATATGATTTTGGATAGAATACCTAGTTTTACGGCGCGCTTTCATGTTTTGTTATTGGTGTATCTTCTCATAATTGTGTTTAATTTAATATTTACCACGTCAACCCTTCTCACCATTTCTAAGATCAATAAAATTATACGTGTCTTGGATATTGTTTACATATACTAACTACAGGCCTATAAATATTTTGCCTAATTTTGTCAGTATTTTGGAACACATTGTATATATAATAAAAAATCTATAATCGTCACAGAAACAAGTTGATGTCATTTGCACAGACTTTATAAAGGTGTTCGATTCTATCAATCATACACTGCTTCTCTGTAAATTATAATATATTAGATTCTGAATCACTCTTCAATTGCTTATTACCATATATACTTTGTATCACTTGAGCATCCCACCTATCCTCGTGGGCTTTTTTTAATGGCCTCCAACTTGTTATGTACTGTTATTGGCTCTTAGCGAGTTCCCTCCTCTGCACGTGTCTAAACCATCTCGATTTTTAGGCTCCCATAAAATTAGCAATGTGTGATTCACTAGTATGTTCTCCGATCTCATGGTTTATAAGTGGCTTAATTTTGTTTTATATTTTCTTTGGTCACACGATTTTTCTTATGATATTTCCTTCGATCACGCTTCACTTTGTCCTCTCCCGTGGGACACATTGTTTCACACGTGCATCTTAATGCGGGTTGTACACTGCTCTGTATACTTTTATTTTAGTTGTCTTTCAATAATCTGAAATATCTTTAGTAGGTTCTGTTTCCAGCTTTGATTCCGTCATTTTTCCCGTTGATCGTAAATAAAAAGTGGAAAATATTACATACCTAGGGATGTAACATTTTCCACTTTTTATTAAATTATTTATGTTATCCTTCTTTTGTGCACTTCTGAGGTATTTTGTTCTCTTGGTTTATTCTTAGACCACTTTCTTTACCAGACACAATAGATTTTCTTTCAGTGTCCTCCTGTCCGTGATGGCGTTACATATAACTTGTGTTGGTCTTTGTGTTATCATCGTTTTTAGATATAAGCCTTTAATTAATCTATCCAGTGCAATGTTAAATACCTGTTAACGAAGTCTTTCTTTATTTCACACCTGATCTTATATCAATTTCCTCTGTATCACCCTTCGATCAAAAAAATAATGGAAGCTAAGAACTTCGATAGGAGAGAGAAAGAAAAACCTAGAAAAAGGTGAAATGAGAGACATTGAGCGAAATAAAAAGATTAGCTAAAGATCGGAAAAAGTGGACTAACGACTAATAAAAAGCATATATTAAACCTTAACTGTATAAGCAATTTTTTTAAGAAGAAGAACTTTTGAAAATTGTATTTAAGAGGTCCTTCGAACAAATTAAAACAGATAATCTGAAACTTCAAACACATACTTATGTCTAAAATACCATTAAAATGATCATTGATTATCATCTCAACAAAATTTAATTATTTTTATTTTGTTCCCGATTCACTCTGTACATATTTCGAGTTTAAATTTAGTACTTACTTTTCCAATAAGACATTGCAAACGAATCGCTTAAAGGTAAAAGAAAGAAGTGAATTTGAAAATATACTTATTGCTGAGATGTTTATATTTCGTTTAAAGATATTTGAGGAATTTGCAAGGGTTTTTCGTTTCGCAAACCGATAGCCGTAAGGTGCAAAAGATATGATCATCATACATGTCTGCACACTGATTTAAAATATCTTGGAAAAAGGTATATCGAAACAGTTGTATTATAAAATACGAAATATAAAATGTAAAGATGACTTTGTAAACAAACCATACTAGTTACATTCTTCTTTCATATTCGTATCATTATATCTCGAGCTGTACTGAATATGTTATGAATACATATTTTCGTTTTCAAAAAATTCAATAGGGCTGGGTATTCTGATGATATGGTGTATGTACATCGATGCGCTTTAGACATGCGCGTCTGTAATCAAGATTTTTAAAATTATAGTTTATGTACGTTAGTGTTTGTAGAGTATATTAAAAGAAATGGAATTTGTATAGAAGAAGAGTATTTTTACTTTAGGTATTGGGGAATGTGTACTTCTAAATTCTATATAGGAATTTGAAAACTTACGAGATTCCTTTTTATCAAAAAAAAAATTAGTGCGAAAAATACTTTAATTCCCTTTTTGTGATCAGATATTTTCTAAGTCGCCGATAAAAAATCAAAGCATCGATCTCATATGAAAAATACATTATTTACAATATCAATATACAATTCATTCCACATAATATGTTACACATATATCTGTAAAATTATGTAAAATACATAAATGCAGTAACTTTCTTTTTAATTTTCTGAAAACAAGAAAAATAAACATATGATATCTGTATTATTATATCAATTATATCCTTAAACTATGGCACTTGTTTTGTTTGAAAAATTATCTCGTTTATCTGAAGTGAAAAGTGCATGAAGTTGTCATAATTGGCAAGAATGGGTCGCAATTTATTTAAAAAAAGGTATTGAAAGGAGAACATGGTATATTATACTTTTGGAAATATTAAATTATGGAAAAGAATTTTTATACCAATTTTTTTTTGAATGGTGTACCGCAGGGTCTTCTCCCTTGCCCTTGCATTTTGTTTTTCATTTTTGTTATTAATTTCCTTTGATATAAACCAAAACAAGAACAAAAGTTCCGTTCATAGAAGTTCATTGAATTATTGAAATACTTACAAAGAAGGCATGTTACATACGAAGGCGTGTTATTCTGCAATCATAATCATAAATTATTGTTTAAGAATTTTACTGGATTATTTTTTAATTTATTTGTCGAAATATTAATTGTATGGCTTGGATATTTTAAAATTCCTTAAACTTTTCAACCAATTTGAAAACGTAAGACCGTTAGTTTATTGGAAATACTGTTTGCTTTAAAAAATCAGACGCAATGTAGTAATAATTGAAAAAGGGGAACATATTTCGGATTTTACTAAGGTATTCTGTACGGACTTTTGTCTTGGACTTCCAAAATTTTTCCGCGAAGAACCATAGCAGAACAGAATCGTTAAAAAGAATGTTCAATGCAAAAATTCATTGCATTAAATATAAAAATAACTACCATTAATAGCAATCTCAGTTAATATAATAAAAATAGTTTAAAATGTTTGTATAAATGATAAAATGCGCATTTGAAGAGGAAGTGCTTGAAGTGATAGATAGAATTTGTGAATTTTAATTTCACTATCGCTAGTTTAGATGTCGAAGTCAAGATCGCGGAAGCAAATATTCAAGGCAAGGTCGGGACCATTTAAAAGTAAATAGATTTTATGTTGGGATTGTTTAAAGACTTAGTAGCTACAGACAGATATTGAAATAAAATTTTTCGAAGTACAAAATTAAAACATGTTTTATGCGCTTATTTCCACGTCTAAAATACACTCATTCTTTTTTAAATAGACCCTGTACATTTAAGTTTTTACTGTCGAATAATATATGCATCTGTTATATATTGACGAAGCGATTTTCAACAGACTTTGAGATTTGGTACTGTAACTTACAAAGGATGATGTTTTAGTAGAACTTTCAAATTGTATTTCAAGCAGAGTATTGTAAAATTAGGAGAAAAGAAAAATGTTGTGTTGGCAAGAAATTTAGAGAAGATCAAAAAGTAAGTGATTGCATCGTGAAAGACCGATTCTGTTCCGATTTGGGATTATGTCATATAGATAGATCCGAATCTTCAAATAATGAACAATCTGTTATGAAGAGAAATCAATCAATTCCCTTTAATATATCATTAATATGAAACATACAGTTGGAGCATTGTCTAAAATTGATTTAGGATTCCAACGTGATGGTATATTTTGGTTATAATAGCAATAGCTTATCCAAAAACAATGTCGAGATCTTACAGTTTGTTAAAGAGGGCATAGACAAAATTGCAGGTCCAGGCGTGTTTCCGTGGAATATTTCCAAAGAGATGGGAAAAACATCTTTGCATTACCATGCGCTATATCTAAATGCTCGGCCGCTTTTTGCGATAAGTGCCGCGAATGGCTAACGCTAAGCTTGGAGAAGCAGATAAATATGTAAAGAAAAAAAAACAGTTTGCAGTTAAGTGGGTAAGATAATTTAAGAAATCGAAAACGGCTAACGAACTTCAAAAACGTAGCAATACTCGACAAAGAAGGGTAACACGATAGGTAGGTCATACTTCTAGTATGACCTGATGGCTACGCGAAGAACAAGTTGAAAAGAAAATATTTAGATGTTTTTATAAAAATCATTCGCAGTTGCTTATGTGAAAAAAGCATCAAATTGGAAGTACCTTGACGAAACTTCTACTCTCCGATAAACGTGTTAAAAAGAGATTGTCTAGGATTTAAGACAATATCGGGTATGATTGGAATCGTATAGTATTTGCAGATGAAGCTTTTTTTGAACACGTTGCGCTTATAACTCGAATCTGCTCCTACAAGCAAATTTCTCCAATGAACTGTTAAACACTCGCTCAATGGTTCATGTTTGAGGTTGCTTTTCTAAGAAAAGATTTGGTAATTTGCCTATTTTTTCAAATATACAAAAAGAAAGTTAAAAATATATCGGTAATGATTCCATCTATCAAGAAGTAGTTTGAATTAGGAAAAGGTATTTAAAAAATACAATTTCTTTTTAAATTCCTTTGCCTAGTCCAAACTACTGCTTAGGAGATGGAACGAAGGATTACCAACATATTTTTACCATTTTTCGATGGATATTTGTAAAGAATAACAACCCTAAATACACAAGTGGGCGGCGTTGTGCGCAATGGTAATATACATCAATCTTATCAAAAATTGACCTATATACACGAAACTAAAATTTAGTCGGAGTAAAATATACAAAAAAGAACAACTTGGTCAAGAGATAGAAGCTTTAATGAAAATTTTACCTTTAGAGTACGCTGTGAGTCTTTCAGAAAACATGCAAATAGGATGTCAGGGATATCATATTAATAGAATTTCCTTGTAATTTAAATTATAATGAACCTGTAAATTTTATCGAGATTAAATTAACCATATTGAAATAATGACGTCTACATGTATTTTAAACACACTGTATATACCATCTATTAAATCGAATTTAATAGATGAAAATGGGCATTTACAACTAAAGAGTATTTTCCAATTAACTTTTAAAGAGAATGCGATACATTACCCACCCAGAATTAATTAAAAAATGAGAAAATTTCTGTTTTAATACTTACACTCATTATTTCAATACAACTTGAAGAATAAACTTTGTTTTACACATTTATGTGCATATATTTTTTATCTGTATGAATGTGACTTCCTAATATTAGGTTTGATTCTATACGTTCACATCAGATGACGCAACAACACCAATTTTGATCTTGTCATACAATTTATTGCAGCATTTAATCACAATTAAGTTCATGTCAGGTTTTCTCGTGGGTTTATATTAAGAGTTTAAGTATTCCTATTTAATAGGATGCCACGATTATAACAGATATAGGAACAATTGCTACAATATAAGTATATATTGACAAAAGCATTCTTACAAAGTTCACTTTAGCTGCATCATCGAAGTGAATATATTGCGCATGCTCTTTTGTGCTGCTTGTACCGCTAAAACATTTTAGAGGTTATTTAAAATAATCTTTTACAAGTCAACACTTCTAGTATTTATCAGTATACATAATGATTTAAGAAAATTGCTTCTTTGTAAATCGATATATTCCATAACCAAAAATAACACGTTATAACAAAATATATTCTTATATTTATTACAATATACATACACTAGTATGTATTGGATATATCTAGTGAAGAAAATGGATACATACATCAGTATGTATTGCATGTATCTAGTGAAGACAATGAAGAACTTAGACATAAACATGGACAACTTCATACACTTTGTTCACATTGTTATTTTTGCTCTAATATGCTATTTTTCGAAGAAATTTCATCTTCTATATTTAAGTGTGCAGAAATATTACAGATTTGTTGTTGTACATGGCTTCCTTATATACTTATATTTATATATACTTTAAAATTATTACTTTATTTGTTTTTGTTTAGAGTAGTTAAACTACATTTATGAACTTGAAGAACACAGATATGATAAAAATGTAAAATAAACAAATTTGTTTATTTTATTTTTTTGACGATTCATATTAGATATGCATAGATGGGATTTCTTTGTTACGAAATAATTTTAGTTAAACTTGAGAGAGGATACTCTTTTATTCAAAAAAAATCTAAGCAATAATTTTGAAAACAGAAAGCTTTTTCATAGATTTTAAGAATAAAAACAGTTTTATTTTATATGAGATATTTAAAATATTGTCTTTCCTTTATAGTACAAGAGACTAATAAGGACAAATAAGGGGAAGACTAGAGAAAATATGGGATAATAAAGTAATTGCGGAAGATGGAGGAAACATCCTTAAGAAACACCCTAATTACAGATTGTTTTAATAGTATATATATATATATATATATATATATATATATATATATATATATATGTGTGTGTGTGTGTGTGTGTACACACACAAATAAAAAAATAATATTCTTACAGTTACTAAAGTCAAATAAATTTCGAAATACGGCAAAGATTAAGCACTGGGGTACAAACGAGAAAGGCATTTTACTGCTGTAATATACATACTTGTACTCAATTTAGTAATTTATTCATAAACTTCGTAATTCAAAATGAACCCATGGATATTATCTTCTTGGCATTTCTAGTAGTCCTTTTTTAAGAATTCCAAGTGCTAAAATACTCAAACGCAAGTTGCTTTATATAGAAACAATTTATCTATTATTTAATTGTTACATAAATAAGATTATTAAATTTCGTTTTCAACTCGATAAGTTTTTTTTTGAAATACTTAATTGCGCTATATTTTTCGTAAACAAATACATGATTATGTCAAAGCATATTTCTATTTTAGAAAATTGGTATGTAGTAAAGCAGCGTTTTTCATGGTTGCAAACATTAAATATTCTCGCTATGAAATAAAAAGAAGAAAAACCGATACCCCATTACAGTACTTTAAAGAAAGCTTATGGAAAGAACATCTCTTATGTATGTTGTAAGATAAAATTCTAGGAAGATTCTCTTATTTATGAATAAAGATGAAGACATGGAAAAACATTTTAGGAACGCACTCATTGGGTATTAAAAACTAAGCGTAAACATAACCTATTTGCAATTATTGGCACAAATTTTAGTAAATGCTGGATGTATTTAACCTTGAATATGTGTTATTTATATTAAAAAAGAGGTGAAAATAGAATTGAAGATAGGACGGATTTAGATGAAGATAGTGTGGAGAGTTTCTGTTTTTGTGAAATTTACGGACGCCCAAATTTGAAAATAAAGTTAGTATGTTTTGAATATCCTTTTTACACTTACAAGTTATCCCATCTACGCACACAAACAATGTATACATTTCATGCATATAATTGTAATGTCATAAATGGAAATATTGCACATTTCTTTTTATTAAGAAATTCGTATACGATTTTTATTTTTTAAATTTCTTCAACAACATGGATATATGAAACGCCAAAAATCATGGCTAATATTTCTTTGTTATAATTTCTAAATAATTTCTATTCAACACAGATTAAAGCGTATTATGTATACAATAAGAAAAGAAACTCGAAATCGTCCAAATTGCACTACGGTCATAGCCAGAATATAAAAAGCGAAAAAACACAGTTTCACGTCTATCTTAAGTAACAAAAAAAATTACATAAAAAAACCTAATAAAACAATTATCAATTATTATTATACATAGTACAAAACAATTTGCCCAACTGGGATATCACAATCATTCTCGTAAAATCGTAAAACACTTATTCTTTGTATAATAATTAATATACATAAAACTTGTAACGTATGTACTTACAATATTTAAAAACTATTTAAAATGTATATATGTAATTCATATATATATAATAATATTTACACAAATTGGCTTAAGAACTAATATTTAAATGCTATCACGTTTTATAAGTCTTATAGCTCAACGAAAAAAATCTTCACGTAGGTATGTAGTACATTTTTTAATTATTTTTTTTCTTGGCCGTTACGGCCAAAAAAAAATCTCTTAATCGTTAATTGTTTTAATTAATAATAGTTTAAAATCTTAATATTTTATATAAAAAAAAGAGAGGCCTCCACACCCGAAACAAAAAAAAATATACACAAGAACATTTATATTAATCATTATTTATAATTATAGTTTAATTACAAAAAGGGACTTTGGAATTTCATTCGTTTACAATTACTATAATGAAAAAACAAATTACAATCGTATACGAATATATAAAAATGAAAAAAAAATAATATAAACAATTAATATACATAATTATTATCGATTTGGTTGTTCATGGTAGAATTTTTCTCTCGAAACAATACAGTACGAAAAATCTAAATTATAATATTTTACAATATAAACAAAAATATCGTATAAACTACGTAGGATGAAAGAAATGGAAAAAATAATATTAATATAGTTGCTTTTTTTTTATTCAATTATATGTGCTTTATTAATAGGTAATGTATATTATATCGTTAAATATATGTGGCATATAAAAAAGATAAGGTCTTTTCTGTAATTAATAATTATATCATTATTATTATTATTGTGTTTGTTGCTTCTGTTAAATAACGACACAACATTTTGCTTATGTTGATAATCTTTGCATGAACATATGTATATGTATGCGTTTGCGTATGAAATTTTAAAAAACGAATAGTATTAATTATTATCACAATTGATAAGTTCTGTTGAGAATTATTGTAGTATATATCTGTATAATGTTTTATGGCTATAGAATGATATCGTATTTTTGAACTTTTTCCTTGAATTTGTTTCATATCATTGCACGGAATCTTACTTTAATAAAAGTAAGAAAATATTAATTGTTTGTGGATAATATTTAACAGGCACCTCTTAAATACTTTCTTAGCAAATCGATTTTTAAAAAAGACATTTAAAATTCCATTTAATACAACAAAAGTGATACTTTTGGATACTATACTTTGTAGGCTAATCTTCAAACTACTTCTCGTATTTAATCACATAGGTTGATATATAACCCCTTTCCGCATTAACGTTCGTAATTCTGTATACGTATTTCGACAACTAAGTTGTCATCATCAGCAGGTAATTGTAAAGTGTCGCACCTGGTAAACCACGGCGAGAAATACCTGTACGAAAATAAACTCCGTACGCGATCTGTACCGTTAAGAACCAAAATGTACACTGTTATTATTATCTGCTGATGATGACAACTTAGCTGTCGAAATGCGTATACAGAATTACGAAAGTTCATGTGGAAAGGGGTTATATATCAACCTTAGTGATTAAGTTAATCAACCACAGGCTCCATCAAATTCAACTTCTCGTATTGGTTAAAGATCGCGATATTTTTATGCCATTTAAAGTAGGTGTCAGTAGTGACTTGTATTTTTAATCACGAAATGGTGATTGAGATCGTGGGTAAAAGTAATGTATCCGTTTCGAAATAGAACAATTATATTTTTAACATATTAAATATTACGGTACAAAAGTGTGATATCTATTAATCATTTAACTTGTTTCGGTATAATGTTGTGCTAAAAATTTTCTTCCTTAATATATTCATAAGAAAGGTGACATCAGTATATGTATAGCATTCCTTGACGCCTGACGCTGCATATACAGTCTTGGCATCTTTAATTAAGCAAAGATTGTAAAGAGACATGGAAAATCATTGAAGATATTATCAAGGCGGCTTCGAAAAAGGCAGGTCTATCTCGCGCCTTCATAACAGCATGAAATATCATGTACATACATACTGTTTATAGATTATAAAGGAGCTTACAGTACGATCGATATAGACCAGTTTTTTGCTCTGACGCAACACCTGACAAAATAAGAAACTTGGTAGAAATTACAATTTAGATTACAAAATGTGCTGCAAAAGTAAATGGAAGAATTTCCGAAGATTTTACCGTGAAGAAGGCTTTAAGGCAGAGTGACACATTGTCAACAATTTTGTTTAGTGCAGTGCTGGAAATTTACTAGGGAAAAAGCGAAATAGGAGCTGGATAATAACAAAGAGGGTTTAACAAAAATTAGCGTACGCGGATGATGTGATTGTTATACCTAGAAGTTGAGAATGACACTGGCCAACAAAGTTTCTACCCTAAAAAAATAACTGACAAAATTAAACGGAATATGCAAAGTACAAATTACTCGAAAAGCACTAGTATTGGCTTAGTTATTATTACGAAGAACATGAAGAAAGAGACTTGTTCAGACGTTATGTGACTCGTTTACTCAAGCTGCGACAAGTTTGCGATGTCCTAATCAGGTTGGTTGCTACGATTTAGGGAGGGGATAAGTAGATACTTTCTATGTAATGGATGCGCTGAGGACGAATTTAGTGAGTTTTTAATAACAGAAAGACATCAAAAATTGTACTAATATTTTAACTTGAAAGTTTTGTTAGAGAAGATAAAGTACGAAGCCTATTTCTGGAATATTTATGCCGATTTTAAAGTTTTTGCAATTATTTTGGGTATGCAATTAATTTACAATAACTACTGTTGAATTTCATGTGTTTTAGACTGTCGTGGCAGGTAAAACCATTACCATAAACAGAACTGGCTACTACGATAGAACTTTGTACTAGGAAGAGATAATGTGTGATATCAGTCTTTAGTTTCAAAAGCAATGATCATAATATCATCACTGCGTGTTAAATTAGAACTAAAAAACTTCGTTAAAGTACTTGATCATGAAAGTGATTCTGTTTTAAATATGTACGTTTGAGAAAAGTTCTCGAAAAATAACACAAGGAAAACTAAAAGAAGGTATTTTTGTTGTATCTCAGGTACGAGAAATAGTAAATGGTAGAAGAATCGCAACCAAATTAACAGTGATGCAAAAGCTGTGTGGTTGTTTACACAAGTTTTTACCAGTTTTTCGGGAAACAGAAAAGCAGAGCATACAGAACTTTGGTAGTGGCCATAATACAAGCATTGTACGGTACTGCCTGTAATGTGTTCCCTAAAATTCTACATCCTCACTTAGACTTTTGGAAAATACCGGCGATGTTAGTGATGCGCACAACACAAAGACATTTTGGGAATGGAAAAATAGTATCAGAATAAATGGAGTCCTGTAATTTTAGCAGACTACTATTGCACGTTAAGAAGGGAGGCTATGGATGTTGTTTACAAGACACAATACAATAATCCAAAGTATATAGTGGCTCGTTAATTCCCCTTGTATCGAAAACTAAGCGCAATATTATTTAACTAGCTTGAAAGTTTTGCAAAATTGAACAAAAACCATTAAATGACTGCGGTGGGAACTATAAGAAAAAACAAACCATATTTGCCAGTAGCTTTTTTTAGATAGGAACCGAGTAATTTATTCTGCTCCGTTTGGGTTCGGGGAAGGATATACTCTGCTCTCGTATTGTCCAAAAAAGGAAAAGCTATTCTTCTTTACATCATCATGATACAGTTGTTAAATTAGACAAGAATCTGCTTGAAGTGATATCTTTTTACAATCTTAATATATGCGGAGTTTTTGTTGACCAGTTATCTGTATCATATAAGGTATCGCGAAGTTGTCGTTATCGGCCGTTAATTTTAATCTTTTCCTTTCTCAATTCTGTAGAAATAATTTGCCAAATTACACACAGAGAAAATAATGGTATAAAAAAGGCGAGAACATTCTGAAAAAATTAGGTATTCAGTTAGCGGAAGAGTATCAAAGGAACAGAATATCAAATCCTAGTGTGTTCAGAGGAAGCATTCGAAAACTTTTGAGAGTGCTGAAGCGCTATCCAAAAAGAAGAAACCAAACCAACAAGGAAAGTGTTCAGTGTCCTCGTGCCAAAGATATAAAGACCAGATACGTTTGTGAAGCTTGTGAACGTTTATGCCTCGAACATGCATCCACACTTTACAAAAATTGCAACTTTGCGAGTGAATTAATTTAATTACCATTAAAACTAAATTAATTTGTTTTTTTCGTAGTTACGCAGTATCTACTGTTTACTTTTCATGCAAAATCAACGTAAACCCAGCGAATACAAATTTATATTGCCAGGATATTTAATATTCACGGTGTGGTAAATATAAATTTTCAAGTACTTGTTTTCTTCCCCTCATTGCTTAAAACACGCGTGAAATTTAAAATGTCTACTGATCTGGTGAACAAAATAAAAGATTAATTATGAAAAATTAGTTACTTTTCGTACTTACTTAATTAATTGAATTAATTTATTACTTTTGAATAACTGCTGATCGTTGGGAATATTACAAATAATAAAAGTTCTGTATTTTTAAATTTATTTCTTAACAAATGTCACTGTTTTCATGTAAACGTAAGAGAAAGTAAGTTTCGTTAATTTAAACGAAAGAAATTGTACTTTTTTTTAAATAACTATTTATTAAAAGTTTAATTTAGAAGATGTATAAATGGAGAAATAATTTGATGATTAGCCTCTATTATTTAATAAATTTCAATTAGTTTAATCTCAAATAAATAAAATATACAAAACAAAATCATTTTGAAAGTTAATATGATCCATGGATAACTATAGTCAAAAATACGATACCACATGAGTGAGGTTATGTTAGTTTTAAAAAAAGATATTCTCGTTTGTTTTTCGGCACTGTTGTAACAATCACATTCACACACTAGAACTCTATGCTAGACAAAAAAATGAGATTTTTTTCCTCCTATGTGATACTACCTTTAACATTATTACACCAATTGAATATGTGCGAACGTGATTGCGATTTAATAGATTAGGTACAGTAGGTGTGTCGACCCTGTATATATAAAAAAATTATTACGATTGGCTATGTTATATATTATATACCTGTATATAGAATATATGTGTATAAAAAACTGTAAACAATAAAAAAATTGCTGCGATTGCGATGGCTCTTTTACGTATGTATAAAAAATCCTGTCGAAAATATATCGTGTAATTATTCGATCAGGGCCGATCAGACCAGACATGTCAGTTTATTATATTATAGTGTGCACATTTGTACTTAAAAGATTGATATTTCTGTAAATAATGAGTTTTGCAAATGGTTAAAAGTGAAAAAAAGATTATATAGACGCGTATTTTATAAAGGGCACACGGTTCTCTGATTAAGGCCGGTTAGAAAATACGAAAAATTTAACAATATTGGTCCCTCAATCTACATATACACTAAGTTAATGTTTATATTTTGCTGAAACTAGTCGATAAAATAGTAAAACATTTTAATGCTTTGAAATGTAATATCCTTTGTTAAGAATGAACTTTTTTTGCAAATTAATATTTTCTGCTATGGCATCGTTGATTGCAATTAGAGAAATTAATTAAAAATTTCTATGCTGGAGCAGGATTCGAACTTGTATGTGTCGTTTGCTAGACGGCTGCCTTACCTAGGCCACCAGGCAGTACAGTTTTTAGTCTTTTAATACGTCATAAATCACATTGGAAAACGTGACGAGCGTAATTATATATTTATATATAATTGTTAGCATCGAAACTTGCCTGCGGTTTACAACTATTAGATCTGTTTCTATAATGTGATTTATGTGCATTAGGAGACTCGAAACTGTACTACCTGATGGCCTAATTGGTGAGACAGCCGTCCAGTAAACGGGAGACACAGGTTCGAATCCTGCTCCAGCGCAGAAATTTTTAATTAGTTTCTGTGATTGTAATCAACGACGGTATAGCAAAAAATATTAATTTTCCATCGTAGAGCTTAATTATATATTTATATATAATTATTAGCATTAACCCTTCTGTTCTACAGTCAAACGATAATAAACTGGTTCTAAGCAGGCTATTGTATAATAACACTCCAAAAAATATTTCAAAAATGAAAATATTTAATTAAAAAACAGGTACTGACATTATTTAAAAACATGTATCTAATTATATTGAGGAGCGGTTTGATTTGTCACTACCATAGAAAAAATTATTAAGAAGGTATTGTCAAAAGAACAAAATTGGACAAGAAAAATATCATATTCAACCAGGATCATGTAATAGCTTATATATACAACGTAATAATAATATAAAAATGGAACTCGTAAGGACAATAAAAAAAAGATACAAAAAGACAATATGATTGGGCAATCATTGAAGTTGAAGCAAAATACATGAAAGCTGGAGAAGAAAAAAAGGGATGTGTCAACTAACAATAAGATATAAATTTGAAAAAGTTTATTTCCTCAGTTATTTGGAGACAATAGTGTAAGACAGGGAAAAAATAAGACAAAGGAAATCAGTGAAGTTAAAGCAAAATACATGAAATCGGGCGAAAAGAAAAACAAAGATACACGGCAGTTAACTAACAACACCAAGATATATATTTAAAAAAGTTGTTTTCTTTACTTACTTGAAGACAGTAATGAGGTAAACAGGGAAAAACGAATAAATTAAAAGAAATCAATGAAGTTAAAGTAAAAGTGAGTGAAGCGAAAAACAAGGATACACGCAGTGTATAATTGCCCAGAATGGTAATTCGCGAATAATTTGAAGAAGTTACAGTGTATGATGAATTATTTTCTAAAATTTTCATCTTTATTTAAAACAACGGTGATTCAGAAGGATAAGGCCCAATATATTTTTTTTTGGAAAACAATAACTAGTCGAGTATATGTGAAGTTGTATAACCATTACTTGAAATCTATTTGCAAATCTTTAAGAAACCACTAAATTACGAGGGTCTGAAGTTTTAAGTTTCGACATTGTTACTCGTCAAAAATATTCTAGTATGTAATTTCGCATGCGTTGAAAGATACTTCTGAAAATTTCGGCCATGTTGGACGCTCAGTTTTGCATAACAGTTGTTTGTGTCAGTCGATGTTCAGAGTGTCTGTAAAAATGACAAAATCTAATATAGAACCGTCATTAAATTTGAAACGCAATAGGGCTATTCAAATTAAAGCCGACATGGACGCTCTTTATGAGGACTCTGTATCATCATTCATTGCAGTGAAATTTTGGACAGCTGGATTTAAATGCGGTCTTACCTGCTTGGTTGACGATGAACGCTCAGGGCGGCCAAAAATTACATCCAGTACCGATAAGAGATAAGTTCATCAAATAGTGCTAGACGACCGTCGAACTAAGCAGTCTGTGAGCATTTCGAAAGAATGTGTTTGTCATGTATTGACTAAAGATTTAGACATGAAAAAGTTAACTGGGCATTGGTTACCACATTTAGACCAAAAACGCAGTCAAATAAATATTTCAATTTGAAGCAATTTAATAACTTTAAATTAAACATATATACCACCATACTCTCGAAATCAAAATACAGTCAAAAGAGTGAATTGCGAAGTGTGAATCGGCTCTGAAAAAGGTGAGGACTGTTCCATCGGCCGGGAAAGTGATGGCGACTGTTTCTTGAGATAGTCATTGAGTTATGTTAATCGATTATCTTGAAAAAGGAAAAACAATAACGAGAGTGTACTACGCATTATTATATGGCAAGCTGAAGGCAGAAATTGAGGAAAAATATCGGCGTTTGAAGAAAAAGAAAGTTTTGTTCCACCAAGACAACGCACTTCAATGACCTCAATGTATTCACCAGATCTGGTCTTTAGCAACTTTTCTGTTTCCTAGGCTTAAATAACAGATTTTCATCAAATGAGGAGATAATTACACGCCTATTTTGCAGGACAAGATGCTATTTGGGTGTATTAAAGAGACGGGAGTATCGCTGGGAAAAGTGTACAGATTTACAAGCAGACTATGTTGAAAAGTAAAACTGAATTTGACAAAAGAATACTTGTTTCTGTGTTACGCTGGAAAATTTTCACTGCCTTCGTAACAAGTGCAATTTAGAAGAGATCAAACACTAATGGTTATAAGATTTTACGGGTTCCTGATGATTATAGGGCACATGAAGCTTTATAGTCTCCATTTACCTAATTAGGCATTTTAGGCAAGTAAGCATTACAGTGTTTAGTCTTAATAATTCAAACTAAGCTTAGATTGGCCGTGGGAAATATTAATTTGGTCGGGCGGTAACAAGTAGTTGTTAAACCTTTGACAATTTTGAAACAAAAATGGGCTCAGAAGAAAAAGCAACATGGGTATCCTTTAAACTTGTAACCAGATTTCTTGGGAACGAAAAGGATCCTAACTACATGGCTATTATAACTGATATGTTGAAAAGCTTCAAGAATTTAGGCTGTAACATGAGCCTAAAAGTACATTTTCTCCACTCACACCTAGAATACTTTCCAGATGTGCTGCCAGCGAGGAATAAGGTGAAAAATATATAGGAAATGGAGAAGCGATATCGAAGAAGGTGGAATATTAATATGATAGCAAACTACTGCTGGATGTTGAATAGGGACGATCCTCAGCGATCCTACAGCAGAAAAAGCACAAAACAAAGTTTCGATTGGAAGCAAAAACGATACTACAAGACCATTTAGTTTTACTAATTTCGTGTTGTTTTTATGAAAAGTGTTTGGTTATTTATGATTTTCATAAAATGTAAAATAAAATATATATTCCACAATTTTTTATTGGCTTTTGTGTTTGGATTACTATTCCTAAAATACATTTTTTTTTGTGAGAAAACTATACGTGATGGAAATAGACGGTTTTCGTTTTTGAATACAGCACTGAAAAATACAAAAAAGTGACTAAAGTTAAAACAATTTTTAAAAATTATATTTTTGCAGGCCTGTGTTATATATTGTTGATTTGATTAAAATATTTGTTTCCCAATCACACCCCTTATCTGCTTATCAAACTTGTTCTCGAGAAACATAATACAACGTAAAATATTGAATTGAATCTTTAATCACTAAATAAAAACATGTGATGTTTATATACATATTTTCACTAAAGTTTGAAATGGATTTTAACTGATACTGGATTCTTAGATTTTTCCATGTTGTCAGGTTCCGCTGAATTAAATAAAATTTAATAGTAAATTTAATTATAAAGATCGCAAATGAAGCGAAATCTATTTTTAACAATGCAATCTATTGCATGTATATAATTATTTTCAAAATTTCTTTCATAAAAATATTTTATTACGTAATTACATTTAATATTCTACTGTAAATTTAATAAAAGATAATTTATAAATTATGTGGAGAAAATACATGAATCAGATATCGTTTTTTTTACCGTCAGAGTTTAAAATAATTTATTAGCACAATAATTTACATATCTAATAAAATAGTTCTAAGCGCAGCGAGATACATGTCCCCTTTATAAAATACATAATACGAACAAAAATGTATATAAAATATTTTGTACGTTATTTTTTATAAAAACGTATGGTCTAGATGTCCCCGTTGTTAACTGCAGTTCAATAAACAAAATGAATTGTCTCCGAGAATTCGAAAATAAGAAATATATATAGAAAAAATCATCAATCGATAAAATAGTAAATAGAAAAAAAAAATCACTTCTCTCTTATTCACTTCAATCATCATAAAATTTACATTTAAGAGATCACATAATAGTTATATTCTACATTACTACAACAATAATAATTAATAATAATTGTAATAACAATAATATAATATATGTTTACTCGCCGAAGTAATATATTATATTATTTTTGTTTATTACATATTTCCTTCCTTCTATACCTTCATGTTTCTCTTTTTCATTCCTTTCTTTTTTTTTTTATTATTCTGATTAGTATTGCCACTAAGTGAACAGAACACGCTTTTCTTTTCTTCATTTTTTTTTCTTTAAAATACTTTCACATATACATATATATATATTTTTTAAATATATATATTTTTTAATTTTCTTATATTTAGTTATTATATGTATACTTATGTATGTATATATATATCGCGAATATGTCTTCTTTCATTTCATCTTATCTTTTCTACTACATTCCATGTATTTTTTAAAGCCTGTTTTTATTTTCTTTAATATCTATTTAATTCAATTTATTGCAGCACCATGTGAAAATCACCCGATAAAAATATTCGGTCCATTCAATTTCGATTCTAATTAAAAACAAAATTGCATTTTAACTGTTTGGTTTTCCTTCATTCCCAGTCATTTTTTTTTTGCTGTTCGGTTTTATACAAAACGAAAGCGAAATTTATTTGACATTTAAATCCTATTGGTAGGCAATGGGTCACCCAATACAGGGACCCAATTGCCAACCGGCTGTTAGTCACTGGGCCGGAAGTCCGTTAGGCGGCTTGAATTCCGGTGTGGGTGTGGGAAATTGGCCCACGCTCGTCGGTGGGTTAAAACTTGGTGCGTAACATTGGGGGAAGTACAGTTCCGGTTTGACCACTGTGGTCGGTGTCAGCCCTCTCGGTAACATCCCATTGGTATGTTTGCTATCGGAACTAGTGGAATCTCTTCGATTTTTCGCGGCGTGAGGATTCATGTGATTATCAATGTGTTTCTTGACTTCCGGTTCGGTAGCGAATCTTCTTCGGCAATTTGGCATTGGACAGCAGAACGGTCTATCCCCTTGGTGTGTACGCGTGTGTTGGTCCAATATTGCTTTTTGTCTAAAATCCTTCCCACACTGCGTGCATTTATAAGGCTTCTCGCCGGTGTGGATTCTTAAATGTTGATTTAAAATAGTTCGTTGTCTGAAGTTTCTTCCGCAATACACGCAACCGTAAGGCTTTTCGTTTGTATGTATCCTCAAATGTTGCGTTAAATGCGATTGTTGTCTGAACCTCTTCCCGCATTCAGGGCAAGGATACGGTCTAGATTCGATATGTATACACCCATGTTGCAGCAGAGTCGACTTCTGTTTGAATTCTTTCTGGCAAATAGGACACCTCACGTACAGGGGCATTCCCGCCGACCTGCCGTGCTGTATCACGTCCGGTAATTTCGTGCCTTTATTCAAGTACTGCAGAGCCCCGAAGTTCGCCGTCGATCCGAAAACGCTGTGGCTCATGCCCTTGTTGTCCTTGAAGTAGGCCGGATATTGGATGTTGCCTGCGACACTATTTGGTGAGAAACAGCCGCCTCTTTCGTTTTGGGAGGCGGCATCTCCGTCACCGTACGTCGAGGTGACCTCCTCTTTGCCGTCTTCGGTTGGAAACGGCACGTCCTGGGGCCATAGCGTCGGATTGATGCCGTTCTTGAACACGAGATGGGGACTCACATCTGAAATGAAAAGATATTTGTTATAATACTGCAGCACTTCTGGGCTTTTTTATGGTCGTTCAATTAACAGATATTAGGTATTATATTACACGCATTTGGTGCCATATTGAAATAACAATTGTAAAAGGGACTAAAAAGTTTTCAATTTAACTGAAAGATTACAAAAATGCAAGTTATTTAAGTAGATCATAAGGAGTATTTCAATATGAAACAAGTAGAGCATAATAATGTCCAATCGCTTATGGATCTCTATTTTTTACGAGTTTTGCCTTTAATATAGAAGTGTTCAGAGTAGGCGTTTGATCGGAAGGGATGTTTGAAAGTTTTTGAAGAGAAGATAAAGTGTACTGAAAGTATTGAAGAAAAACACTAAATATAGTAAGAATATAAAGAATTGTCCTACATTGTAAGATTCAGAACAGTTTCTAATTGTTTTCACGTGTATTAGATATGTTTTTGATATCACTTCATGTTGACAGTATGACTGGAAATCATACGAATGTAGTGTTTAGAACTTTTAAGTAAAGGGTGTTTCAAATTGCGCGGTTTTTTTTAAGAATAAATAAAATGTAGATGGCGCACTGAATTTGTCTGGGTATGTAGGCATTTAAAAAGTGTGATGTATGACATTTATAAAAATGGCTTCGTACACGGTACAATAAAGCGTTCAAATTGTTGAATTAATTTACGAAAATCAGTGTTTTGTGAAAATAGTTTTTAGAAAATTACGTCAATTTTATTGTTTACATAATCGTCAATCTGAAAGCACTATTAATTAATTATTAAAAAATTTCAAGAAACCAATTCCGTGGAAGATCAAAAAAGTGACAAATACAGTCATAGTGGTCGTTCACAAACAAATATTGGTTTGGTTCGTGAAAGTGTTGCTGAAGATCCTGATATGTCCATTAGACCACGTTCACAACAACTTGGACTTTGTGGATCAATAACATGGCGTATTTTACACAAGGATTTAGCTCTGAAGGCATATAAGGTTCAAATAACACAGGAACTGAAGCCATTAGATCATTTGAATCGTCGTTCATTTGTCAATTTCATTAATGAACAACCAGCTGATTTTTCTCAAAAAATAATGTTTTCCGATGAGGCACATTTTGAACTTGGTGGCTATCTTAATAAACAAAATTGCCGTATCTGGAGTGAGGAAAATCCACGAATTATTCATGAGAAATCTATGCATCCTAAACGAGTTACTGTGTGCATTATGGTCAGATGGTGTAATTGGATCTTACTTCTTTGAAAATGCTGCTGGTGAAGCTGTAACTGTTAATGGTGGTCGATATCGTTGGATGATAACCGAATTTTTGTGGCTTGAATTAATGAATATTGATCTAGAGGATATGTGGTTTCAACAGGATGGCGCTACACCTCACTTTGCACACGAATCAATTGATTTATTGAGAGAAAAATTTCCTGGACGTGTAGTCTCAAGAAACGGTGATGGCTACCAAGATCATATGTTTTGACACCGTTGACTATTTTCCTTGGGGTTATGTGAAAAGTCAGTTTCATAAAAACATCCACAATCAATTCCTGCTTTGATAGATGAAATTATTCGTGTCATCGGTGTGATAGAGCCTCAATTATGTTAAAATGTCATTGAAAATTTTAACAAAGGAGTGGACATCTGTGGAGCTGCAAGAGGAGGCCATTTGGCAGATATTATTTTTCGCATATAAATGTCATAACTGATACGTCAATTTCCAATTACCAATAAAAAGTTTTAGAAAGTGAATGCAAATTATGTTTTATTTATTCTTTAAAAAAAACGCGAAATTTGAAACAGCCTTTATAATGGAGGTGTACTGTTTTAAAAAGCAAACAATCAGCAACTTTGACGATACTTTTTTAAATTTTTTTTAACATTTTGTTCAGAGATATGTGTATGTAGGCATCATTTTGAAAACCTCAGAAACTGTTAAAAATTAAGTGCGGGTTTTTTGAAAAGGCCTGCCGAAAACTGACATAAACATATACCATTTCGTTAAAAAATGCATATGACGTCATAATTAAAAGAACTGATGACGTGTCATGCAAGTAAAATATATATAATTCAACGCCTCCAGAATAACTAGTGTTTCTGCGTTTTTGTGATATACGAACTATTGCGAAATTACGTAATTTATTTCATAAGAAGTTACAATACACTAAAATCCTTTCAAAATATTTTTTTTGAAAGGGTAAGTTATTAGAAAACAGCTAGGGATTAAACCAGTGATAAAAAAAATTCAAGAAAGATCGCGATCCCGACACTTCTGCGAGTAGAGAAGATCAGCGAGCCCAAGAATAGACCAATGTAATGAAACAAGGCATTATATTTTCTATAGGAAAGTTGTAATTATAAAATTTATTTCTGTAGTAAGAAATAGTTTCACAGTAAACATTAAAATCTATAAAAGCTTATTCAAAAATATTTATGCGATTACCCTATTATTCACAATGGTTGATAATACACTAATAAAGGTAGAATAATTTCACTTAAGGGATTAGGTTTCTCAATTCTTGGAAATTTTCGATTGTTATGATTTCATTTTAAGGTAGGGTGTTATTATAAACTATTAAGCATTTATATTTGTGTATTTTGGCAAAATTGCAGTTAGTTTTTGTGAGCTGCTCATAGTGATAACATCATCTGCTTCGAAGAAATTCAATCGGTTAGAAATGCCTAAACGGAAAGAATTGATTGTAGAAACACGATCGTTTATAATCGCATACCATAAAACTGGCAAAGGCAACCACGAAATTGCCACAGAATTTAAATTAAATTAATCCACCACGGATTATATCATCAAAAAACACCGCGAATGTGGAAGTGTGTTGAACAGAACTCGAAAAGGCAGTCTAAGGGTAACGACCTCAGCAGAAGATCTGACAATGGTGATAACAAGCAAGAGAAATTGACGAAAAACAGTCCCAGAAATCACAGCAGAAATTAATGCTGTTCGTCGAAAAGTGTTTCCGCAGTTAAATGGCGATTAAAAGAAACCGGTCTTCATAGACGAATTGCAATGCAGAAGCCGCTTTTACGCAAGCAAAGCAAGCAAAAACGTTTAAAGTGGACATGCGATCACCAAAATTGGACCATAGAAGACTGGAATAAAGTATTGTGGACCAATGAATCCAAATTCGAGATTTTCGGTTCACGAAGACGTGTTTTCGTGAGGAAGTCTATGGGTGAGCGTGCCCGGGAAGAATGCATAGCCCCATTATTAAGCACGGTGGAGGTTCAGTCATAATTTGGGGTTGCTTTTCTGCATCAAATGTGGGCGATCTCGTAAAAATCGAAGGTATACTAAAAAAAGAACAGTTAAAGCGTATATTAGAGGAAAACGCAATCCCCTTTCGGGTCAGAATTTTATTTTCCAACGAGATAATGACCCGAAACATACTTCCAAACTATGCCGGGAGTATTTGCAGAAATTGGCGAATGAGGGAACCATAAAAGTTATGGCGTGGCCTCTCCAGAGTCCCGATTTAAATCCCATCGAGTCGCTGTGGGAAGAACTTGACCGAGAAGTGAAAAATTCGGCCCCCACATCTTGAGACATACGAAAATTAATCGAAAGAATGCCTCGATTGTGTGGTGCAGTGATTAAACATAAAGGAGGGCATATAGACGAGTCTAAAATTTAGATAAATATATTATATAACAATTTACTTTGATGTAAAAATACATATTTTTCATATATGTAAATAATAAAAAGATATTAGTATTTCAATTTCGATTTTTGTTAGAATTTACATGTATATATTACATTACTATCCTCTTGTACAGGACTTTACGGGCAGTATTTTATAAATTTATAGCCAGCACAATACGTAGAATAATACGTTCCGTTATTTGTTATTCATTTCAAAGAGTAAATTCGCATAGTTATAATTCATTTAATTCCGACTGATGCGCCACAAACAATGAATTCTCTCTCCATGTCGATGACTTGAATTCCGAAAATATTTATATCCAAATTACTAGGATGTGCAGACATTCACTTGCGTGTTCTGAATATACGAAATTTAGTTTTCGTGTTTAAATATCTCATCCATCTAAATAGACTTCGCAACGATGGAATAAAAATAAGCGAACTCTACGGCCACACGATATAATATGTTTTCCTGATACGTCTGCTACTGTATACCTTCATGACATGTAATGGTGAAAAATGCACGGAAAATATACTTAGTCACGATAAATGATAAGCGGTTTTCTTTTTTTCGTCTTTTGTTAATTTCGTAAAATATAGGGTGTTCGATTTTAATGTACTATTATATACAGTCCTGGCCATAAGTATTAACCACCTATAAAAGTTTCTTTGCATTTATTTATTTGACACACGGAAAGGAGTCGTTATCTTAATTGGAGTAGCAGAAATTATTTTAAAGTTTTCGTGTTCGTGTTATTTTTTTATCAACACAATGTACAAAGAGCCTGTTTTATATTTCCGTATTAAGCATGAAAACTGCAAATTAAATACACAACAAAATTTATTTTCTAATATTAGTTCTCTTATTTTTGAATTACACCGTTTTGTTAATATTACAAGTGCTATAAGTTCACCATTCTTTTCAAATTTTGCTGTCTCTTTTGTATCCATATATATATTACAACTTATCCCATTTGATTATCAAACGAAAATAGAGTAAATATTAAGTAATTATTTGAAAATACAAACTGTATTGCAGGATGCTTCCATGAACGAAAAACGAAGATATGAGGGTACTATACTTCCATCTCTCGGACATAAACGAAAAAACTATTCAAGAAGCGAAAGTACAGCGAAAAGAACTATGTCGTTTAAAGACAATGGTTAGAATACATCTATTGCCAATGCGAATAGGAACCGTAACGTAACATCGTAATTAACGAACGGTTAATAATAATAATAACTCTTTACTGTCCAGGATCTTATACAAGATGTAGACATTGTCAGAACATATAGTAAAAACAAAACAAATAAAATAAGATAAAATACATTTTAGCAAGCACCAACTGATAGAAAAGGTACAACCACGTCCTAAAAAAGTTTATGTCATCACATGATTATCACTATACAACTCAAAATTAACTAATATTAAACACGATACAATGTAATAGCAAAGCTATGGCAATCCTGATGTTGTTCGCTGAGAGGTTATGAATTCATTACAGTTGTAAAGACCTTTTTTAATTAGCTATATCTTCAATTGCAAGCGTGGAGCACTAGAGGTTGCAATCAACAAAGCGCCAACTATGATGCATTTCCCCCATCGAGGACTCGTCACATAAACTCCGTTTTGTCGGCTGTATATAATCACTTGGTGTTAATTCGAATAACTAAAAATGAAGATATGAAGATGCTATACTACCATCTCTCGAATAGAAATGAAAACTATCCTAGAAGTGAAAGTACAGGTGACTTATATACAAGACAAAGCGAAGTCTACCTCATGAGTTTTGAACGCAACGCGTTGTCGTCAGTGCTTTGCTGATTAATGTGACTTTTTATTAATTACCATATGCTTCCATTGAAACACTTAAGTATCAAAAATTTAAGCACTTGACATTATACAGGCTGGTACTCTGTGTTGGAGCTTCCGCCTTCAGCGTGAGAATGTGTGGATAGCGACTGAACCAAGTCCCGGGAAAAACTGGGAAGTGAATTATGCCAGAGGTTATAAAAGCTGAGACTGGAAACTGAGTTGGAACAACGAAAATGGAGAGGATCAGCTTTCTCGTACTGTAAGGGAAAGTCCTGGATATACATCTTTGATGGAAATGTAATCTTTAAGGAGCAAACTGCTTCTGTCGAGCAGGAGCGTGAATTTATATAGTTTAAGTAGGGCACCGACTACATCCGCGTTTGCTAAATTTTAAGACTGGTAGCGATAAGCAGAGCGGTCACACTAGTCAGCACGCCGGGTTCGAAATAAATACATACCGAATATTTACAGTGACCACCGAAGCATGACTACTTGCATTAGTTTCTTTCGGCGTTTGGCATAAGGGAGATGCTTTTTTACCGTTGAGTTCTTTTGGGCTTTGTAAATATATAATTGTGTCGAACGATATATATCAGCGAAAATCCCAATTTATGTTATAACGGTGCTAAAATTATGCAATATACCGTTGATGTGCTGGGATAAAAACGACTATAGAAAGCATATAAATAGTATAAAACAGTGCACAACTATCTATTATCTATACGCGAAGATATCAAAAACAGGATTAAAGCTGAAGATAGACAATTGTAGTTATTACTTGTAACTCAAAATCTTAATCTGATAAACAAAATTGACTTATGTTTGAAATGAGCATGTTATCAATAGTCAGCAAGAGCTAAATTTTTTCAGGCAACAGATATTGTGTAAATTTGTGTAATAGATAGAAGTGAAGCATTATTATTTTAATCTTATATTGCATAGAAATGCTGGTACAATTTTGATATTTATTTGCAAAAATTCGAACTTAAATCGAATATTTTAAAACAAGTTTTTGAAAAGTTAAAAAACTGTCTCAGACTGGTTTTATCTAAGAAAACGGAGTAAAACTAGAGCCTGTCAAATATAAATTTACTTACTTAATCAAATTAGGATATATTTATTTTTAAATTACAGGAAAAAAAGTCGATTCACTAACCCCATTCCATACTGTAGATTGTTAGTTTAAGAACTGTATTGACATTGCTTGTGTGGTCTTCTTTGTATTTCGTTTGGAAGGATACCTACTTTTTCATTTTAATATAACAACTTAATTAAGTAATTTTAAGAAGTACATAATGCAATCAAAGTACAAAAGTGCTTGTAAAGTAATTACATTAATAAAATACGACATTACATATGTGTGTATAAGATTAAAATTATTCAGAAAGACTTTTACACCTGACTATACGGCTACTATTTATATTACACATTTATTACAACAATAACATATTCGTAACTTTATCCACCTGCTGCAGGTATAATATTGTAGCTACCTAATTTCCATGTCATATCACACGCAGCACAGTTCATTACAACATTAGAAAGAGACGGCAGATCGTAGCGTGTCATGCAACGAAATAACAACACCGAATGGAAAATATCTCCTCTCTACTACCACACTCGAACGTGTATATGATGTACTGTACAAAGTGGATTCTGCTCGTCAAGACGGATTCATTGGTACGAAATGAAATGAAATAAAACCGCCTTCGATGCAACTGGAGTCCGTTTCTTGTCTTACCGGGTCGTGAAAATGTCCCAATTAGCATGAAATTGCGGAAAGTGCATCGATTAGCGGACCGTCTATGGTCGAAATGGCGGTAATTGAAGTCATATTGTCGTAAAACACGTGCAAATCGATCGGTTGCGTTGCGTAGACGACGGCGATGAAGTTCGATTCAACACGGACTCTCTCGCGATTCCCGCGTCTAAATCACCGCACCCCGAACCGCGTACTGTCCCGTACTGCCACAACAGGAAAAATTAAATTAAGTTCGCGACGATGTTGCCAACGTGATCGTGTCAAATGTTTCTGATTTGTGTCACTGCAGTTTTTGTCATATGTTTTATTCGCCGGTTATTAATTTACAAATAATAAGATGATTATATCTTTTTCTTAATTTAAACTGGATTTATTAAAAAAGCAGAAACGCATTATATGGACGTATTAAGAAAATCAATGAAAGGAACTTTTATTGCGAGAATTTATTTAATGATTCCAATGATACAATATATTGGATATTTTCCGATATATTAGTTACTTGCCGAATTCTTGCAAGCTGTAAAGATTAGACATTTACATTGCAACTAGTGTTTTTATATGTAAAGGAAATGACACGTTTATTGGAAAATGTGACTAATAACTGTTAGTCAACGAGAAATGTTTTTCAAACAGGAATCTAACGGCTAATAGCTTCTAATCTGCACTTCTATTAATCGACAGTATATGAATTAAGTCTAGTGTTTGATATTTATACCCCCACTTAGCGAAAAATAGAAGTATTGCCAAAAACAGTTTTTCCAAAGCTAAATAGTCACATGATAACAGGATGAGTAAATATTCGACGACATTCTCCATGAATACGAAACATTTACAATGCTTTTGCAGAGATCATGAATGAAATTAAACAGTGTTTGATAAAAAATTATTTTTTTACGATTAAAAACGAATTATTCTTTATATAGTGTCTGCGAAAATTTACGCCACCTTTACGTATTAAAAACCTTGTAATACAATACGTTTGTATTTAAATATATTTAAAATTTTCGATTGTAAACGGATATAGTTGTTCAAAGAGGATCTACTCCTAGAAAAAGCAACCCATTATATTATTCAGAAAATTCCCTTATCGGTTTTGGGTCAGGTACCTTCTATTAGGGTCTAAACACAGATAATGAAATATGTGCAAGCACTACGAATAATACCCAATTTTAGTTGAAACTTGTACGTATTCGTGTTAAGAAGTGTATTAAAGTGTTTTAATAATATATCATGAATGTTATTATATGTTTAATTTTTTTGGTGAATTTTGAAGCTCGTCCGCAAACGGATGTAGTTGTTAGAAGAGAAACATTATATTATTAAGAAAAATCCATTATTATCATTATTTTAGATCAGATACCTGCTATTAGGGTCTAAACTCAGATAATGAAATATGTGAAAGCACTGCGAGTAATATCCAATTTTAGATGAAATTTGTACGCGTTCTTGTTAAGAAGCGTATTAAAGTGGTGAATTATGAAGCTTTGTAATTTATTCGGAATGGCAAAAGTGAAAGATATTAGTAGCGCGGATAAATTCAAAATTGTTGTCAAAGTCGAATAGAGACTTTATTAAAAACAGGCATGCATTCGAACTATAAAATTGTAATGATGCAGAAAGCTTCTTTGTCATACAATCGAACGATATTGTCATGGTGTCCGTAAAATCACCGAGAGAGATTACCGACTAATTATAAAAACAGCACTCGAAAATAGATTTTCTGCTAGAAAGCTGTTAAATAAATTAAAAGTGCACAATGCAAACATTGATTTCGGTAGATGAATACCCAAGGAACGTTATAGTGATGAAGCTGTACAGAAAGAAAATGAATGCCCGTCATGATCTAGTCATATATAACTGCAAATGGTACCGGACTGTATATTGTCGAGAGTAACATAAAAAGGTTGTTGCAACTGTCATTTTTCTTTCCCAAAGTTACTAAATGAGGAAGAAGGACCATACACGTTTATGTAGTATCATATATAGCACTATGTCATACAGCAAAATCGATTTCAAGAGCGTAACATACTCCTTTGTCCTGACCTGGAAATTTATCCGATCGAAAATGTATGGGGCATATTGAAAAGTTTATGTACTCATCCCCGTTCCCAGCAATAGCTGCTTTAATTAACAAAATATTAACTTAATATCTTCTATAAAGCATTAATAAACATTTTGTACTAGTAATGTGTCTGTTTTTGTTAAATTTCTGATAAATTTTAAAAAATACCAAAACTAGAAGGTGGTTCTAATTAAACTGCCAGGTACTGTACGTTACGTCATTCATATGAGCGGCAACGACATCTTTTTGAATCTCTGTACTAGAAAATACTTAAATTGCCTGCTTGTACTACAAGTACGATTTGAAAATAAGTTTTTTTCGATAAGTTTATCCAATAATTTTTGTATATAAATGTATATTAAACATCGAAGTAAGTTTTACATTTAATACATTCAATTTTCGATGTTGATGTTATTTCGACCTCTGTCGTGAAATTATATATCTACGATTTATTGCTGGTTGCTGTTGGAAATCCTTTATTGTTTTGCTTCGAGAGTATATGCTAGCTATTAAATCTCAAAAGTATTTCTATTCGGGGAAGAATTTAGGGCAAAAAGCTCCAAAAAGAAATTATCAAACCAATCAATTTATAGAATGCCGAACGAGTCAAGTTGTAGTGCAGCAGTAATTTCAAATTGGTGCGATGGCAATTTGTTTTCAAATTGCCCACGGCTAATTTACAATCGAATGACCGATGAATTTTAATGATATTGTTTTGCCTCGGGTGTGGCTTAAATTTCAATTACGCGTTCCAGTACCGCACCATAGACACTGTCGCGTTTCGAAAAGTTTAGAAAAACAAAAGATACATCAGTCCGTCTACCAAATCGAAATACAATACGATGAAATTTACATTTAGCTCGCTTATTGAAGTGCATCGTGTGTTATACGGTACAAACGAGGTTCGACATATGTACAACGTTTTATGTTATGACGAGATTGTAAGGAGATGATATCTATTTGAATTTGCTATGCTCGGAAACAGAAAATGCAAAGAAGTAATGTTTGAACAAGCTACGGTTAATTAAGTTAATTAAAAAAGGTAAAAAAGCCCTTACCACATCAATGTTCGCATTCTGATACAACTAAGTTGTCATCATCAACAGAAAGTTGTCGAAATACGTCTACAGAATTCTAACATTGATGGATTAAGGGTTTTTTTAAAACTTTTTTTGAGTAATTCAATTAACAACAGCTTCCAACAAAATTCAGACTAGTTTGTAATGTTAGTTATTAAAAAAAACGACAACAGGAGAAACTTTTGTGTTCATACAGGCTGGTCAGAAATTCACAGATAATCGTCAGGTAGGGCGATTCTATAAATAATTCTGAGCCGGCAATCCTAATACAGAAATATTATATTGTTATTAGTTAAGCCATACGAATTGCTTAAAAAAAGTGTAAATTTGATAACATGGTACAAAACCATCAATAAATCAATAGGAATGATATGACAAAATACGAGTTTTATTTAAGTCTAATGAAAAAAGCAATAGCAATGATAATTAATGCAAATGGTGAAATCGGTAGTTATTGATTTGAAGACAAAGGTGTAGCTTTTGTGGAATTGAATTTGAGACGCGTTGCAATATATCTTGGCCGGAGGCATCGCATAAAGGTTTTCCTTCAAAAAACCCTAAACAAAGAAATCAAAGGGTTTCACATCTGGTGATCCTGCAGGCCATGATATTAGTCCATTTCGCCTGAAGAAAGTGAATTTATTTAATTAAGAGCGGCTAGAGGACTACTAAAAATAACAACACCAGTAGAGGATCGAGTAATAGTTTTGTTAAGTAACATATGGTAAAAGAAACAGATGAAAAACTGCAGCGCAAACATTAATCGAAATAAACCAGTGAGCGTCACAGCGGTGAAAAAACACTATTGCTCAAGCAAAATAAAATAACATAGTTAACTTGGCCAAGACAACACGAACCCACTGGATGCTGGAATTGTAGAAGGAGTGCTCTGGATTGACAAATCGAAATTTAAGATACTCAGTTCAAAAAGAAGAACGTTTGTCTGAAGAAGTGGGAGAACGTGTTCTCGAATTGCATCCACCACCAAGCATGGGAGAGGATCAGTAATGGTTGGGGTTGTTTTGGCGGAACATTTGTAGGCAATCTTATTAAAATATACTGTATCCTACGACGAGAAAGGCAGAGAAATTTTGGAAGAGAATGCCGCTTCCTCTAGAACAGGGCTAATTGGAAAAAAGTTTATGTTCCAGCAAGATAACGATCCCAAACATATGTTAAAATTGAGTCGTGGGTATTTAGAGGAATTGAACGGGAAGGCATAATTGTTATTATGAAATGGCCTCCTTAGAGTTACGACTTGAATCCCCTGAAGCTATTATTAATGAGCTAGCAAGGCAACAGCGAAAACCAGCTTTAATATTAACGAAAACGCTGCATTTAACTACAGCATGAATGGTCAAAAATAGAACCGCATACTCTGGTGAAATTACTAGAGAAGATACCAAGATTGTGCCAGGCAGTAATAAATGTTAAAGGTGTTCACATTGGCGAATCAAAAATTTAAAGGATTATTAATCTGGTAGGTAGATTTTCGCGGTCGAGGTCCATGTTATCTGCTTCTGGGCTTCCGGGCTGGAACCGCATCACTTGTATATCTGCCGACGTTTAATACGCATTTGTATGGGACATTTTCAGGGCTCGACTACTGCACTGAAACTGAAATACAATCGAATTTCAATGCAGTAGTTGAGCCCTGAAGATGTCCCATACAAATGGGTACGAAACGTCGGCAGATATACAAGTGACGCGGTTCCAGTCCGGAAGCCCAGAAGCAGATATTAAAGGATTATTGTTTAAAATAGTTTGAAATAATCCTTTTTTAAGATTTTAAAACATTTTCTACAATTATATAATAAAATTTTAATTTTACAGTAAGTATTACACTTACTTTTCTATTATTTACTGGGTGGGAAAACACTCATGGTCGGTAGTGTACATATTGAATTATAAACAGCAATCTTATTTTACCTCAATAGAACAAACATCAGATTTTAATAGTGGAAACTTCAAACCAAACATGATATTAAGATAAACAAAGGTATAAAGTGACAAGCACACTTAATGCTTCTTTTCTTGCATTATTACAGCCGACGTGATAACAATGCCGATTATCACTTTCTCATTCAGTTCGTTGAGTAAGAAGTGAACGAGGAGGAAACGTCACAACGATTTCATTTTAACGATGTTTCTGATTGTAAGTAACTGCAATTCTGAACGCTCACTAAAATGTTATACGAGAGAATGTAGAAATACAGAACTCGTAGGGGCGAGTGCAGTGTCATTACGTAAAAATTATCGTCTGTTGTATTTTGGAAAGCGTTTTAATGGCGCATGTGAACGAAAGATGTCGTCAACATTGCTCTTCTTGCATACCGTTTGTCTTTGTTACTGTAAATTACATGGTAGGGAAGCGCGCGCTTATTTATAATGATTATGGCACTAAAGGTCTTCATGTGTACTAACGTAATTGGTAACGTGTAAACAAAACACACGTAATCTTCGTTCGCTGATTCATTAAAATCTTTCGTATCTTATATTCTCGTCAATTGCAAGTTATTGAAAACGGAAAATATAACGTCGAATTGGCTTTTAAAATTCTAAAATACATATGTTTAACGATACATAAATTGCATCCAACACCTAGCACGAGTGGATTCTTTTTGGTCAATTTTGACTATAATAATGGGTTAGACTTTTGAGACCAACATTGAGTAACGACCGCCTATTTTATTTGCTTAAATTATTTACAATTATTTTTGGCGATTCGAATTGAACTTGCTCGTCATTTGCTTTGTTAGAATGTTGAAAGTTTACATTTTGACAGTTCATATGGAAACATACGGCAAGTGAACCATGATGCCTTGCATACGAATGCAATGCATACGAATTATACACATTTATTATGAACACACCATCAGTTACGAGTACGCTAACAAAAGTTTGATCACATTTTGGAGATCTGCATTTAAATGCTTACAAAATTCAACTGACGCAAGAACTCAAAGAAATGGACCACCAGAAACGCCTTACATTTGTGAACTGGGTTTTAGAGAAGACCCAAGTTGATGTTGATTTTTGCAAAAAAATTGTCATATCCGAGGTAGCAAAAATTCCTCATGGTATTCAGAGAAACTAATGTATTTCTAAAAATGCAGTGTCTGGTGAGCACTGTGGGCTGGGAGAACCAGCCCCGACTTTTTTGAAGATGAAAATGGCAACGTTATCACCATCAATGGTTTACGCTATCGGGAAATGCTAAACAACTTTCTTTTCAGTCTATGATTTGTGGTTTCAACAAGGTGGAGCCATATGTCACGCAGCACATGAACTAATCATTTTACTTCACACCAAATTTCCTAACCGTCTTATCTTTCAGAGAGGCGACATTGATTGGTCACCCACATATTGTGATTTAACCTCACAAGATCTTTTCTTGTGGGGTTATTTGAAGGAAAAGGTTAACGGCAATAAACCTGCTACGCTTCGAGACCTAAATGTTCTCCTTTAGGTCTCGATAATAAACCTGCTGTGCTTCGATACCTAAAGTTAGGTGTCGAAGCGCAGCAGGGTTATTGTGGTAAACCAATCCATCAAGCGTGCGATTGCTGGAATAGAGTCGCAGTTATATGAAAGCATTATGACAAATTTTCCTGGTTTTGTGATTTAACCCCATCAGATGTTTTCTTATAGAGCTGTCTGAAGGAAAGGTTTACGGCAATAAGCCTACTACGCTCTGTGACCTAAAGATTTTCCTTTAACTCAAAGCGTTGCAGGTTTTCCATCATTCGTGCAATAGCTTAAATAGAAGCCGGAATTATGTGAAAGCATTATGAAATATTTCAGTAAAAGAATGGTGTGTTATGTTAGTGGAATTGTATGGGGCATTTGACTGATACTATTTTCCATATCCAGTACAAACTGGACCCTTAGATAATTTCATAATAGTGAACCAAATTTGATTTGCACGGTTAGCACTAGACCGATCTATGTAAAGGTTGATCCAAATTGAACTTCCGGGCTTATGTTCCGAATAAAAAACAAAATATTAGATTAAATAGAATTTTATTGCTGTCAATATAAAGTACAAACTTTATATTGACATGCACATTGGGATGCCCTAAAAATTTCGGTAAGGCGACATTTACCAGCGTGGTAAGGCTCCGGTGGTATATTGAGTGGGCATGACTTGTCTTCAGGGACGAGTCTAAGTTCTGTTTGGAAGCGCAATAACGGCCGTCAGATCGTTAAACGAAGACGCGGAGAAAGGCACAATTTTCAATTGAAACGTTTTCTCAGCAAATTGCTGGAATTATGGTATATTGCATTAGTACCCATTGAAGTAGGTTTACTCTTGTACAAAGGGTACTAGGAAAATTTTGCAATATGACGCAATAATGAATCGTAAGAAGCTGCTTGTTGCTGCATGTTGAGACATGTTCATACGTACATAGTCGCCGCCGCGCCATGTCGATGGGCTCAGTTATTCATTAGCAGTGAGAGTATAAAGTGGAGGATGCTGAGAGGCCAGGAAGGCCACGAACGTCAGTTACGGAGGAAAACGTTACTACTGTGAGGAAAATGCTTGATGAGGACAGGCGAGTAACCTACCAACAGATAGAGGGTACTTCAGGCCTAAATACACCAGCAATTAGTTCGATTCTGCATGATCATTTGCACGCGAAGACACTTTGTTCTCTCTGGGTGCCGCATCGACTGACTGAAGAGTAGATGACACGACGTGTGACTTGGTGCCGGAAGATGCTAAAAAAGTTGAATAAGGGACAATCTCGGTATGTGAACAACATCGTGATAGGTGACGAGACTTGGCTGTACTATTACGATGTGCCGACCAAAGCTCAAAACAAAGTTTGGGTCTTCGATGATGAGATCTTGCTCCCTGCGACTTTGCACTGTTTCCGCATGTGAAAATAAAGCTAAAAGGAAGGAGGTGTTCTAGTGGTGAGGACTTTCTGCGGGCTTGGGACAACGAGTGTGCTTTACTCTCTAGTGGCAGAACTGGTGTATTGAGTGTAGAGGAAATTACTTTGAAAAAATTGAACAAACAAAGCTGTATTGCAAAACTTTCCTAGTACCCTTTGAATTAATGAGAGGTACACTCACCAACTAGTATTACTTAGTATGTTAGTGTCCGATTTTTTCAGATGTGCGCGTCTCATTAAGACAAAGCTAACTCTAAACTTTCGTCATGGTTTCTCAAATCTGGTGATACTTTCTCAGTAGATCATGAGATTGATATATTAAGAAATTTAACACATCAACTATAGACATTAGAGGCTCTCGGGCATGAGGTGCCAGAAGAAAATATTTACCATTTATTGGAGAGCGTGCTACCACACGTTTATGAGTATGCAATTAACAGTGGAGGCCGAGGCTTTAATTAAAAACAAAAGCCAAACTTTTATCATTTCTTATTTACCAACATGATTATGTTATTAAATAATTATCAAAGTACAATAATCGCTACTATGTGCTGCAACTTCTATGGTTTCGGTGGATTATTTGAAGTTTAAATTTCGATTTATAATCCGAAGCAACGACACCATGTGTTCTTCTGTAATCAAAACTGGATCCTAGACTGAAGCAATTAGTTCGCATTCTACTGCTAATTGTGATATATTCCATTCTCTTCCTCTTTTTTAATAAGCTTAAAAATAACATTTACTTGATATTATTGAGTTGAATAATAAGTTTTAGGGTTTCTCTTTTTAATTAAGTATGTGTTGTTCATTTTGCTCGATGACTCTCTTGTTAACATTTAGATAAAGTCAGTATAGTACACTCATAGAAGTTTTGAGACCGGTACTCTATGAGGTCATCCATGTTTCCGCTTGAAGTTACTATAAATAATGGAAATTGTGTTGAACATACGAGAACGTATGGTTGTAGTCGTTTGTACGTCATAATCGTGTTTTTTTTATTGTAATAAACTGTAAATTTATTTAAAAAAATTACACGGGACATAGGTTGTTTGAGCGCGAACTTTACCGTCCTAAAAATGTTAACCTTGCCTGACGTTTGGACATTAACAGATCATGAAAAACGTTCAAGGATGCGTTCGTATTAAAAGACAAATTTGTTATATCCCTATTGGAAAACTTGGTATATGATCAAAGCAAATAATATATAGTTAAAATAATAAATAAGCGCCACATATTGTGAATAGAAAGAATCTAATACTTAAATTAATTGATGGACAAAGAAACGTGTATTGAAATATACCAGGTCGGCTGAAAAGTCCCCGGTCTGACACATAGATGGCGTTACTGTTATTAAATTCATATGATAGTACTAACCTTCAAACGAAACGTGTCAAAATTTGACAGCAATCCGATCATTAGTTACTGAAATATTGCGTTAAGAGTGAAGCTACTTTTATTATTTAAAAAAATGGAAAAAAAAGAATTTCGTGTGCTGATAAAGTACTGCTTTTTGAAGGGAAAAAATACCATTGAAGCAAAAGCATGGCTTGATGAGGAGTTTCCAGACTTTGCGCCAGGAAAATCAACCATAATTGATTGGTATGCTAAGTTTAAACGTGGTGAAATGAGTACCGAAAACGGCGAACGCAGTGGACGACCAAAAGAGGCTATCACCGACGAAAACATCAAAAAAGTTCGCAAAATCATTTTAAATGACCGTAAAGTAAAGTTGATCAAGATAGCTGACATCCTAAAGATATCAAAGGAACGTGTTGAACACATCGTGCATGAATATTTGGGCATGCGGAAGCTCTGTGCAAAATGGGTGCCGCGCGAGCTCACATTCGATCAAAAACAACAACGAGTTGATGATTCTGAGCTGTGTTTGAAGCTGTTAAATCGTAATAAAACCGAGTTTTTGCGTCGATATGTGACAATGGATGAAACATGGATTCATCACTACACTTCAGAGTCCAATCGACAGTCAGCCGAGTGGACTGTACGCAATGAACCGGCTCCAAAGCGTGGAAAGACGCAACAATCAGCTGGAAAAGTTATGGCGTCAGTTTTTTGGGATACGCATGGAATAATTTTCATAGATTATCTTAAAAAGGGCCAGTCCATCAACAGCGACTATTACACAGCGTTATTGGACCGTTTGAAGAACGAAATCGCAAAAAAACGGCCCCATATGAAGAAGAAGAAAGTGCTGTTTCACCAAGACAATGCACCGTGTCACAAATCAATGAAAACAATGGCCAAATTAAGTGAATTGGGTTTCGAATTACTTCCCCATCCACCGTGCTCTCCAGATGTGGCCCCCAGCGACTATTTCCTGTTTGCAGACCTTAAGAAAATGCTCGCCGGGAAGAAATTTAGCAGGGATGAGGAGGTGATCGCCGAAACTGAGGCCTATTTCGAGGCTAAAGACAATTCGTACTACAAAAATGGTATCGAAAAGTTGGAAGAACGCTATAATCGGTGTATCGCCCTCGAAGGCAACTATGTTGAATAATAAAATCGAATTTTGCCAAAAAACTGTGTTTTACTATGGTAGACCGGGGACTTTTCAGTTCGACTGTTAGTATTTGTAAGTTCTGTTACTACAATCTTTAATTATTGAAAGTAAGTAGGTGTACGGTGTTACAATAAAAGAAGTTAATTTAAATCTGCTTCTGGGTTTCCGGGCTGGAACCGCGTCACTAGTATATCTGCCGACGTTTCGTACCCATACAAATGGGTACGAAACGTCGGCAGAAATACTAGTGACGCGGTTCCAGCCCGGAAACCCAGAAGCAGATAGCACGACCGCGGAAGTCTACGTACCAAATTAAGTTAATTTAAATTTCCCGCTGTTTAGAATCAACGAAAATCGGAATGTGACAGTTACTTTGTGCCCAATTTGTCATTGCTAAATACATTACATAATTTAAGATTGGGCTCCACATCGTCGAAACGTTTCATAGTTCCTAACATCTACAAATTCTTCGCGAAATTAAAACTAGTTTGTGCAAAAATTCCGCAAAGCTGCGTATGCAGAAGTTAGTGACACGAGCCGCTAGGCGAATGATGCAATTCAAACGAATGAGAAAAGTGTTTTGAAGTATTACAAATAAGGGAGATTATATAGAAAAAAATAGGAAAAAAAAGTAGGAAGTTGTAAAGAATTACAGAAAACAACGTTACTTATGGAATTTAAATTCAAAATCTAATTTTTTGAGGTTAGTGTAATTAAAAAACTGGATTAGTTTTAATTTATGATTTCGAAGGTTAATTTTCTTTCAATTTTCAAATCGTGCTATTGACGCGCTCCACATTTCTAAAGAAAAATTCGATTAAGGAACTGCTTCTAAACATAAATAAAAGAAAATAATGGTTAATGTCACAATATATATTGAATTCTCTGAGTATACATTAACTTGAAAACATATACTTTTTATTTTCGACATAAATAAAACGATCAATATTGTATTTAACGAAAATATAATGCTTATCTCTTAAAATTGTAAAAAAAGGCTTATTATAGGCTACCATTTTAAAATACTGAATTTAAACTTATTATTTACCGCTACGAAAGATTGATGTTTATTTCCCAAGGAACAATTTTTAAATTACGCGGAAGTTTTGAGTTGGTAGTAGTAAAAATAAAGGTTAGCTATGATTTCAATTCATTCAAGAAATTAGGAAATAACATGTTTTTAATGCGTACGGTTTTCGTTTTAATTTTGATTTTGAAATATACACCTTAATTATTAATATTCATGCTGTAATAAAATAAAATATAATTTTAGATGTAGTTATTTTTTCCTTGGGCAACTTAAAACACCCGCGAAATTTAAAAATTGTTCCTTGGGTTGTGATCGTGTTAGTGTATTATTATATAAGTAAATGTGGTAACAACATCATTGGTTCTACAAAAATTTTTAAACAACTAAAACGCAAATATAAAGTTTTAATTATATTAACTACATTTAGCGCCTATTTGCAAATAACTTTTAAAGCTATAGGGGTATCAAGTAGAAACTTTTCACATCCTGGTCAAGATAGTACTATCAGACAAGGAACAATTTGAGGGGAAAGATGTCTTAAACTTCTCATATAGTACAATAATTCTTTTTCATCTTTCCCATATTTTTTTAAAATTCCAGCCTGTAAGACCAATTTGGAAGATTACGAATTATAAAATTGAAAAATCTAGTTCTTAGGCCCAGGGCGGCTATGGGAGGCTACTTCACGAGAGAAGGAAACAAATTTTCTAGTTGAGTCATAGCATTCTAACAAGTGTCTAGATATGTGCTATGGTCAAGATGGTTTATTAATGCACAGAGAAATTCTCTCTTCTCTGCAAAAGGTAGTGCTGTATATGTGTTATCTTGTGCATTTCTATAAGTACAGGGTGACCACGGGATGTATTTACATTTTTGATGCGACTGTACTCGGCCTCGGCAAATCATGGGGGGAGGGGCGGGCGGTCATTCACCTCCCAAGCAGTGGCCATTTATTCCAGTCGCAATGGAGCCGTGGACAGTTCAACATCGCGTGTTTACGTACGATTCTTATGTAAGAAACAATGATTCAGTGGTAGCGGCTCAGCGTGATTTTCGCATTCATTTTAACGTTGGACGGCATGGAGCCGTACCTACCCGACCAACGATTATAAAATGGGTTACAAGTTTTCGGTCCACAGGCAACATTGTGGGGAAGAAACCACCAGGCGCTACACGAACAGTGTGGACTCCGGAGAACATTGACAGAGTGAGAACAGTAATGATTAGGAGTTCTGGTCGTTCAACTCGACGGCACGCATCTTCATTACACATGGGACGTGAGTCGGTTCGAAAAATTTTGAAACGGGATCTCAAGTTTCATCCTTACAAGATTGTGTGTGTACAGGAGTTAAAAGAAACTGACTACCCCCAACGGTTGGATTTCGCTACTCAAATGCAAGTTCTCCTTCACGATGAGCCTGACGTTCTGATTTTCATGAGCGATGAAGCTCACTTTTACCTAAATGGGACAGTGAACTAACAGAACTGCAGATACTGGACAGAGGAAAACCCAAGACAGCTTCATGCGAAACCTCTCCATTCGCCTCGTGTGACTGTATGGTGTGCGGTGTGGAGACAACATGTTATTGGCCCCTTCTTTTTTGAAGAGGATGGAGTTGCGGTGACAGTGAACGCGAATCGGTACGTGCGTATGATCAACGATTTTTTTTCTTACAACTGCAGATGCTCAACTTGCAACAGGACATATGGTTTCAGCAAGATGGAGCTACTGCACACACAGCAAGAGTTTCGATGACGTTGCTGCGAAACTTGTTCCCAGGTCATGGCATTTCAAGATTTGGAGATGTGCCCTGGCCTCCTCGTTCTCCCGACCTCAACATCTGCGATTTTTTTTTGTGGGGACATTTGAAGGAGAAAGTTTTTCAACGCAAACCTCGTAATTTGGAAGATTTGAAAGAGGCAATTCGTGAAGAGGTGGCACTAATCACCGAGGAGACACTACAGCTAGTATGGCAGAGCTTCCTCAACAGAATTGAAAACTGCATCAGAGAAGACGGCCGTCACCTTCCTGACCTTATTTTTGCAAGTTATATTAAATGGCATATCCTAACAAACATGTCAGAAAAGTAAATATATTTTTTGTTTAAAAAATTAACACCGTTTTGCTGTTTTCAAAATGTTAATACTTCCCGTGGTCACCCTGTATTATTGGTGATATGTGTGGTGTCTGTTTTCAATATAAAAATCAGCAGAAGCATTATTTCCTATTGGTATACACCTAATCATTTTCTTTAACATGTGTTACTCTTTAGCAGATGAAGCCGTACGGAGCAAATTTTAAATTTTGTGTGTTTCAAGGTGTCCAACGAAGAAAATAACTAACTTTTGATATAGCACGAATATTGATGGAGGAATGCAAGGAAATCACAGCTAAACACATAATCATTCCCCTAACATTACTACCAACTCAAAACTTTCGCGAAATTTAAAAGTTTGCTATTTGGAATATTGATTTGTAGCTTTATATTCTATAGTTATGTTTAATGAATTTACGCAAAAATTATGAGATAATAAATGTTTGTTTCCAAACTGATAGTGTTTTAGACAAAGTGTTATCACATTAATAAATTTCCAACTTTTTTCGATTAATTTTTTTTAGTGAGAATATATACATAGTGTTTATTTTATCTTGCAATTTACAATTCACCATTTCTACAACCACTTATTATTGTTAAAAGCATTTATGACAGTAAGGTATCAAGGCGTTTATTCTAAAAAAACAGTATTACATGTCATAATTCCTCGTAACTGTCAAAAATGAGAATTCGTTTCAATGTATCAGGTTTTCCAATAAAGACATAATAGTTATATCTTTTAATACGAACGCACTCTTGAAACGTTTTTCATGGTCTGTCACGGTCAAAACATCAGTCAAGGTTAACATTTTTATCATGGTGAACTGCATGAATGAGAAACGTTCAGAAACCATTAAAAATTACTATCGCAGATCTGAGTCGGTGGTCGCAACTTTAAGAGCGCTTACTCCAATTTTCGGTCGTAGCAATCGTCCGACCAGACGGGCTTTGCGTGCTATAGTGGATACATTCGAGTCAAAATATTCACTATTGGATGTTCTTGTACCAGTGAGACAATGCACCGGTCGAAGTACCAAAAATATCCCAGCCGTAAATGCCTCGGCTCAAAATGAGCCAAATCAGTCGATTCCACGATGTTCACAGGAATTGGGAATCTCTCAAACCAAATTGTAGCGGCTTTCGTGTAAAGATCTCGGCTTACACTTTTACAAGATCAAATCAACTCAAGAACTGAAGCCTCTTGATCATTTGAAGTACCGAAACTTATCCGATTGGCCTCTGCTAAAGTTTGTAGAAAATCGTGAATTTCATCAAAAAATTATGTTCAGCAGTGAAGCTCATTTTTAGCATAATGGCTTTGTCAATAAGTAAAGTATGCAGCAACAAACCTATATGTGATTCAAGAGACTCCATTACAACCACAAAAAGTGACGGTGTGGTGTGGATTTCATGCCGGAGGTGTGATTGGACCATGTTTTTTTTGTCAATGATCACTATTGTCATATTACGGTCAATGGAGTTCGCTATCGTGCCATGTTGGAAGACTATTTCTGGCCAGAACTGGATGAACTTGGCATCAGTGATACGTTGTTCCAACAAGATGGTGTCACATGCCACGCAGTCGGTCAAACAACTGATCTACTAAAGGGGAAGTTCGGTAACCGTGTAATGTCGAGTGGCACTTTGCTCATTTCTTTTTATGGGGTTACGTTATGTCGTTGTCTTATGCCAACAAGCCAAGAACGCTGGAGAAGCTTAGGAACAATATCGGTCGATATGTGTGAAGAAATGGTGGAAAATTGCTTCCAAAGAATCGATTGTTACAAACATGCTCGCGGTGGCCATATGAACGAGATCGATTTCCATAGTTAAATGTAACATGTATACTGCACCTGCAATAAATTTCGGCCCAATATCTCAATTATTCTTGTTTTATTTAAATACAAAGTTGTAATGTCCTTATTGAAAAACTCAATACACTGTACATAAGCAAAGAAAAAGTTCAGTTATGCAAATGGTAGTATGGTACAAACCCTAGTTTAAGACAAGTTTCAGATTTACTTTATGCCATATACTGCTATTACTACAACGATATTAAGAAGTTTAGTATCACAGACCGCGTTATAAAATATGAAAAGAAAAAATATCACAATATGTATGTACTTACAGAAACTACGCAGCAAGGAATTATTGACCCGATAGAACAGAAAAATCCTTTTAGTAAAAGAAGACTTGCCGAAATGATTCATGTGAGTAAAAGCTCAGTACATAAATACCAAGTGTACCGGAAAATCATTACCGATTTTTTTTTTAACATGTCATTGGGCTTAAATATGCAATGTTACGATTTGACACATATGTATGTCATTTTATTCTGACATCAAGTTTCAAAGCCACACATGTTATATTTTGCGAAAGTAACATCGTCATAGATTTATACCTTTTCGAAAATGTCGAGTTTCGTGCTTGAAAAAGTGCATTTGCGGCACGCATTACTTTTCTTATTTAATCAAAAGAAAAAAGCCGCTGAAAGTCATAGTTTGCTGGTAGAAACTAACGGTGAACATGGTCCAACCATAAAAACATGTGAGGCGTGGTCTCGACAATTCGAAAGTGGGGATTTCGATGTGCAAGACAAAGAACGTTCTGGTAGACTGACAAAGTTTGCAGATGCGAAACTGCAGTTATTAGATGAACACCCAACCCAAATTCAAAAACAATTGGCAGAAGCGTAAAATGTGGCATAAGAAGCGATTACCGACCGATTACGAACAATGGGAAAAATCGAAAAAAATGGAAAATGGGCGCCACATCAATTGAATGACAGGCAAATGGGAAATCGAAAAATCGTCTGTGAAATGCTGTTTCAAAGGTATGATCGGAAGTCATCTCTGCATCGAATAGTGGCGAGTGATGAAAATGGGTTTATTTCGAAAACCCTAAGCGCAAAATCATGGTTATTACCTGGCAAAGCCGGCCCTTCGACTCCAAGGCTAAATCGTTTTGGTCGCATGATGATGCTCTGTGTTTGGTGGGACCAGAGTGGCGTGGTGTATTACAAACTGTATGAAACCGTTAATACTGATCTCTACCGACAACAAATTATCTATTGGAACCATGCATTGATAGAAAAACGTCCAAGACGAGCCCGAAAACACGGTAAAGTGATTTTACAGCACGATAACGCGCTGTCTCATACTGCAAAACCGGTTAAGGAAGCGTTGAAATCACTTGAATAGGACATAATATCGCATCCGCTGTACTTTCCAGACCTTGCCCCGTCCGACTATCACCTTTTCGCATCAATGGGATACGTGCTTGCAGAGCAGCACTTCGCCAATTTCGAAGAAGTTAGAAAATGGCTCGATCAATGCTTTTGCTCAAAGGACACGGACACATTTTTTTTTTGGGATGGCATCCATAAATTGCATTCAAGATGTGTAGAATCAAATGGCTAATACTTTGAATAAATAATTTTTTTAATTTTTTGAAAATTATATAGTTTTTTTACAAAAAAATCGGTAATGATTTTCTGGTAGACCTGGTATACTGTATAGTACTATAAAAATTCATAAAATGGAAAAGTTTCTAATACCAAAACCACCAAGAACTAGTAGCTGCGAAACAATGATGGTAAACATTCATCAAGACGATACTATATTATTTAGAGATGAGTTTTTTCATCCATTGGGAAGTTAATTTTCAAAACTGTTGATACTGAAGCAGACAGAGCTTATTGTGGGTCCATACTTTATCGTCGGAACAAAAATATCTGGAATTGCTACAATATTTTGTAATGATAAATGTTTTAATTATTCGTACCAGCTCTTGTATAATGAAATCTTTGCAGAAATAACTTTCAAGTTATATAAGCCATTTATCAATTTTTCATTATATTATTATCGTAATTATGCAATCATTATTACTTTTGACTTAAAACATCAATTACAAATTAATCTTTCTTAAAAATCTTTATTTCGTTTTTAACAAATTTTACAATAACGTTGGAAAAATAAAGAATTGTCAGGTTGTGTTTTGTTTTTTGTATTGGAAAACGATGATTTTTTTTAAATAAAATATAATTAGTTTTAAATATTGAGTTGTTATTTCAGTGCTTTAGTTTTCAAGATATTTAACATTTAGGAGAGAATTATTTTTTTCACAGTCGTACTATACAGGATGAGTCATAATAAAAAGAAATTTGTTAATATACAAGAAAACTCTTTTGACTGAAAAGTGTATTCAAACTTAACTTTCCCAAGACATTTATTTTATTTTTAACAAACTTTATCCTAATGCAAGGAATAATAAAGGAATTGTCAGATTTTGTTTTAAGAGAAATTCATTTTTTACATTCACACTATACAGGATGAGTCATAATGAAAAGAAATTCATTAATGTACAAGAAGACTTTTCGACTGAATAGTGAATCTATACATTTTTTATATTACAAAGATATGCAAATTGGTTAATATTTTTCAAGTGCTTTATTTTATTTTGAACAAATTTTATTAAAACGTAAAGAACAATTAAGAAATAATTTTTGTTTTGTATTGGAAAATGACGAATTATTTAATTAAATTATTGTTGAGTTTAAAGTTTGGGTTGTTAAATTTATTAATGCATGTTTTTATATAACAAATACATTTTTTGAAACTGGTTTATTTTATTTTGAACAAATTTTATTTTTAAGCAAAGGACAACAAAATTTTTTCTTTTTTTTTTTACAAGAAAATTATGAAATATTTAATTAAAATATCGTTTGGTTTAAATTTTGAGTTGGAATTTAAGTACCTTAATTTAAAGTGATTTGAATGAAGATTCACTATTTTTTACTAATAAACAAGGAAAGCTTTTTTATATTGGGTTGGCAACTAAGTACTTTCGGTTTTTACTGATAGAGAGCGTTGCTTTATTTTTTTGTATAACGTATGTTAGTGCTGTACTTTACCGTTTGTCGCGTGACACTAGTCACATTGACGTAACTTCAGAAGCAAGTAGTGCGTGATTTTTATTAAAGCTATTAGTTGTGGGTTAATTTTAAATGGAGTGCAGAAACGAACATTTTCGACATATTTTACTATTTTATTTCCGTAAAGGAAAGAAAGCTGCTGCGGCTCACAAAAAGATATGTGAAGTTTATGGTGCTAATTGCTTAACAGAGTGCACGTGTCAGAATTGGTATAAAAAATTCCGTTCTGGAGATTTTCCCTCAAAGATGAGCAACGTTCTGGTCGGCCTACTGAAGTTGATGATGACCAAATCAAAGTCATAATTGAAGAGGATCGTCATATAACTGTTCGAGAGGTTGCGGAGAGGCTACATGTATCGCACACAACAATTGAAAAACATATAAAATGTCTTGGGCTAGTTAAGAAGCTTGATATTTGGGTACCTCACGAATTGAAAGAAATTCATTTAACACAAAGAATCAACTTTTGCGATATGCACCTTAGACGAAATGAAACCGACCCTTTCTTAAAAAGAATCATCACTGGTAATGAAAAATGGGTCCTGTACAGTAACATAGTTCGAAAACGATCATGGAGCAAGCACGATAAACCAGCTCAAAAAAAGTATCCAAAAAAGATCATGCTGTCAGTTTGGTGAGATTACAAAGGTGTTGTGTTTTTTGAGCTGCTTCCAAGGAACCAAACGATCAATTCTGATGTTTACTGTCAACAATTAATAAAACTGGATGAAGCAATCAAAGAAAAACGGCCAGAATTGTCAAATCGGAAAGGTGTAGTTTTCACCAAGATAATGCAAGGACTCACACATCTTTGGCAACTCGTGGGAAACTATTGGAGCTTGGCTGGGAAGTGATGCGACATCCCCCATACAGCCCTGGTCTAGCACCATCTGATTACCATTTATTTCGAAGTTTGCAGAATTCTTTGAATGGTAAAACTTTCACAAATGACGATGACCTTCACTCGCACCTGGTTCAGTTTTTAGCTGATAAGGACCAGAAATTTTATGAGCGCGGAATCATGTAGCTGAAAGTAAGATGGCAAAAGGTCATTGAGCAAAATGAAAAATATATAATTGATTAAAAACTATTCTTTGTTTAAAAAAAAACTTTACACTACAAAACCGAAAGTACTTAGTTGCCAACCCAATACATTCTTTGAAACTGTTTAATTTTATTTTGAACAAATTTTATTTTAAAGCAAAGGACAATAAAAATTTTTCCCTTTTTTTTACAATAAAATTATGACATATTTAATTAAAATATCGTTTGGTTTAAATTTTGAGTTGGTATTTTAGTACTTAAATTTAATGTGATTTGAATGAAGATTCACTATTTTTTGCTAATAAACAAGGAAAGCTTTTTGGCTACAATATTTTTGTGAATATTAAGTCTTACGTCACGAGGAAGGGGACTAAATCAATATTGAATATTAGTCGACTTAATTGAATATTTTCACCAAAGTTCAATGTTGGAGTTTTATTGATGATATTTGATGACAGACAATAAAATTGAAAGAGATTTATCTCGTAAAAATACTGAAAAATGAGGAAATATAAAGACAAATATGGTAAAAGAGCGATAAGTGAAAACAAATGAAGAACGTAGAAACACGCGCAAGAATTTAAAAAAAACATTGCAGTATGGATATGTTGGAAGAATGACCAAAGATATATATGTATTGATGGGAGGGAAAATTGAGCCAGATTCCGAATAAAGTGCTATAGTAATAGCATCGGGTTTAAGCAATTTTAAATGATTGTTAGCATATAAAGGGAAGTTCAGGACGATATGTAATGAAGCATCAGGTCCAGCAGTACGATCTGCATATTACATAATGTTTTTTATGTTTAATAAAAGTAATATTGCACTTCTTTTTATTATGTTACACTACATACTTTTCTATATTGCCACATCATTAATAAAAAATATCACTAACGCCGTCACTTAAAGAATGTTCGTATTTTAATGGTTTTTAGTAGTGGATAACTACTAAAAGGAAATTGGCGCGAAAGATCACTTGCTTAAGAACTATTATTAGTTAACTTTAAAAATGAAGAAAACAGACGACTAGTGTTTTTCTTCTCGCGAGAATGTTTCGAACGCAATAACAGATTTTCTATTATATTTATTGAACGACCATAAAAAATTACCGCAACATATTAACCTTATTTACTATACAGTCTGATCATAAAGGTATATGCGTTTTAGATTATATACAATTGTGCGATGGCATGTAGTTAGCACATATTATTGTATTATGGTGGGTTTCGCAAAAAAGTCGTGGCACCCAATAAAGAGAAGTGGTCTCACTTTTCGGTTTGCAAAACAACAACACCAGCAACGATTTTTCTTTTTCGAGTACGCGAGAAAAGACGCAAGAAAAGTTAAACACTCGCTTATGAAGTTATTTGTGCAATTATAATAAAATCGTACTTATTTGTGATATATTTCGTGCAGTAGAAATTCTCGAATATATTTTTTTTTAGAATAGGCTGTGAATGACTGTCTCTTTCGTTAACTCTTTTAATATTAAAGTTGTTATAACATAATAACATTAAATCGTTCAGACATATTGTCAAATATGATGTCGAGAAACAAATGCTCTTGCACGGAATATGTGCGAAGAGAATACTGAATTGATGTTCTTCTATGTGGGGGATGTACCTTTATTTGGACATTAAATTTTTTTAACTTGCAAAATATGAAATCTTCTTGTCACAATATCAATTAAATTTTGTAAAATATTAATATCTAGTCTACTGTAAAAAGAAAACTGATTGGTTGATTCTTATATGGTATATCTTCTCTTATAACTGTAAATGAAAATTCTCAAAATTTGTAACTTTGAAACCTATGTTTCGACATCAATGTGGAGAATTGTCTGACTGAACTATCCTTCATCAATTAGAAGTACGGTACGTACTGTAACAGTTAATGTATAAAACTCCTTAATTGAATAAGTGGGCAGTGAATAATGCTATTAAGAAATGAATAAGAACGTAAATTGGTTTAGAAATTAATTTAAATATTAAAACTTGTAGTTTCATTTACGTACAGAAGTAATTAACTGAGTAAATATAGGGATTACACTGGATCGCTACTGACGTGTGTGGATTATATGCAATATAAATTAATTGTAGATGTCGTTGGTATCCTGATATCATGGTGGATAAAACGTTGAGTGTAGTATAGTCATCGTCTGTGTCCTTTTTAACTTTATAATAAAAATAGCAGTCTCATTTTGCTAAAATTTTTTTAACGTAATTTATACTTAATGTTAATATAAAAATAAAACACAATTTCTTTTTTAGGAACTTTGATTTCAATTTATCATCAGTTTACAGCACTAACAAAAGTAAAAATTGGATACTATAGACGATGTTTTTGTCTCATCCCAGTATTTCAAGAAAAATAGTGTTATTATTGGATTTAGGAGTACTAATAGCATTGCTTACGAATATTACAGTGAATACCCTTTTTAAAACTTCTCAATACAAGTTTTTCCATTTGATACATGAACGAAAGCGAATTTACATTTGAATAATTAAATAGAAGTGTTGGCTATCTTACAACAGTCTATATATTAGAACATTGATGGGGGTAGAGATTTAAATGAAAAATAAAATTACTAAATGGTCGTTTTCGAGTTTAAAAACATCATATATTGCTTTCAACAACAGTTTCTTTCTGTTCACACTTCTTGACGAAGCATTAAATCTAATAACAAGAGATTTATTTGTAAATTAATTCATTTCATCCAATCAGCAGTTGTTGACCTCGGTAATCTAACTTTTGTATTTTAAATGAAATGAGAATAATTTTACAGCTATACTACTAAGCTTTTTCCTCATTTACCAAATAATATTTCTTTTGATGAAGCCAAGGACTCCATCTCAAGTCTTTCACGTCTATTATTTGCAAATAAAATAATATATTACCTGATTACTATTCTTTTATACAGTGGTTAACATATTTGTTAATATTTTTTTTTGTTGTTATTAATTAAATATTCTTTTGCACGAAATAACTAAAAAAATAGTTGATTTCCATTTAATTGCACAAAATAGTATCCCAATTAAGTGTTCGATACGTTTGTTTGTAAAGAAATAAAGAAGAAGAACAAGAACAGTTTATAATACAGGGGGAGCGCGAACCGACTCTATCCGCCCGTGCGTTTCGGTTGACACGGGCCGGGAGAGCGGTCGCTCTTTAAAGGAGGGGCGCTCGCCTTGGTGTGTGCGGACGTGCTGATTCAGGATGGCCTTCTGGCGGAAATGCTTCCCGCACTCCGGGCATTCATATGGCTTCTCACCCGAGTGGATGCGTAGATGCTGATTGAGGATGGCCCGTTGACGAAACGTGCGCTCGCAGTAAACACAGGCGTACGGTTTCTCGTTGGCGTGAATCCTCAGGTGTTGCGTCAGATGGGACTGCTGACGAAACCTTTTCCCACATTCAGGACAACCGTACGGTCGGCTATCCGTGTGGATGCGTTCGTGCTGGAGAAGAGTGGACTTCTGCTTGAAATCCTTCCCGCAGGTGAGGCACTTGAAGAGCCGCAGTTCAGCACCTAAAGAACTCTTACTCTTGTTCAGACCGTTCTGTTGCTGTTGGATGACATCCGGTAATGAGGCCGATCGTAAATCTTGCATGTTATTGGTGTATTGATCCAATTGGCTTGCAGCATCTGTACCCAATGATGTTAACATCACTCCCGGCTGTTTTAGGTAATGCAAGGCCGAGAAACTGCCAGCGCCGAGCATGTGGGGTGGTACAGGAGGTGGTGCAGCCGGTGGAGGTGCCCTATATTGCTGATAGGGTTGTTGCTGTTGCTGTATGTCCGTTGGAAAACACTGAGACGCGGGTCGCGGTTCGAGATCCATTGTGGGTTGTTCGGTGGGGATGTCATCCTCACGCGGTTCCGCTTGTGTGGCCGGATAAGGTGACGGGGCGGGCGACGGTAAACTTTGATCTCGCGGCGGTACCGCGTCCGCTTCCACGCCCAGGGGAACCGTTGGACCGCACGCTTGTTGGGGACTACCCGCACCAGAGGTTGTCTGTTGCTGCTGTTGCTGAGGTTGTTGTTGCTGTTGCTGTTGGGGCTGTTGCGGCGCTGAGTAGGGATCTTGTGCGCCCCATTGTGCTTGAGAACGTTCGATGCCATCTTTATATAACACATATGGAGCCGATGTGTCTGGAACAAAAGAAATATTATAAATTGTAGCATTTGTGGATTTAGTAATATTGAAGATTAAAGTTTAGTTTACAATTTTATTGAATTTAATTTATTTGAAATTTCGTTCAACGGCAGAGTTTTAAGAGTTCATCCAATATTTGAATATAAATATGAATACAAACAAATAGATTGCAGGTGTCCATGACATTTTACATTTCAGATGGACAACGCTAGTAATAAAGGTTAGATAAGATTTTATTTCACCCAAGAAATTAGAAAATAACACGCTTCTAATAGATACAAGTTTTACTTTCAATTTCAGTTTTGTTCTTTAATGAAATGTAGATTTCCTTTATCAATATTTATAGGGCAATAAAACAAAATATAATGATCGTATAGCGAGTTGGTTCATTAAAACACCCGTGCACATTTAAAATATCTACTTGGGTAGAAAGGCTTGTAAATTGCTGATCAACTAGCATACTGACAATTTTTGGTTGCAAAAACTTTTTACTAATTTCTTACTTATAACGAAAGTTAAAAATAAAACATAATTGGCAAGTATGATAACAGTGTATAAGTTATTTATTTAACTCATAACTAAATCAAGATGATTTCTAATGAATTCAGTGAATTCATACAGAAATGGCATCCATAAAGTCGTTCCGGATTTTTTTAAATTTATATTTACTGCAACTAGTTTCGTCTGTTACGATATTATCGAGTAAGTTTAGACTTGCTCGATAATGTCCCTACAAACGAAACTAGTCGCAGTAAATATATAATACAGTGTAAAATTTAGATGACGTGCTTTATTTATTCTTTAATGTCATGAAATTTCACAAAGTAACGACCTCAATAATTAACTACTTTTTAAATTTCCTAACTGGACGTTTCTATACAATGTGATCTATTATCTATTACACCACAACCAAGTGATGGTTATTAACCATTCTTCTTTTGCTATATAAAATTGGTCTACATCTGCTATGACTAGTTCGAATATGATTTAGTCAACTTCAAGTTTCACCGAGCATTTGGCGCTCAGGAAATTGCGTAATTGAATTTGAGCTGCTTAATATATGTTAACTATATAAGATCCATTCAACCCTCTATTCTTTCCTCAAATTGATAGGCTGACAATATTGGTTTCATGTATCTTTATTGATTTTTAAGAAGTTAATGTTTTTCACTTCTGAAACTGTTGTCTTTTTTGATCTAGTGGCAGTATATTTGCAAAACGGAGAATATTGGGGTATATTTTAATGTGCATTATCTTAGTTGCATTGTGTTACTCAAATGGATGTAAAATGATTGCTTTGATTTTATACTGACCATAACTATTGGTAACCGCGTATAAAAGTAGTCGCCTAGTCAATATCGAAAATAGTTTTTGCCAATTTCTCTATTACATTATTTTATATTTTCAATTTATGAATGTTAAGGATATGGGAAGAGTCTTAAGGCCAAATATTTCATATTGCAATATCTTAGTTTATTCAACTGCACATAACTTACAACTGAAAATAAAAAAGCTTGCTATTACGATTAATCATTCATTTTTTTTCCTTGACTAAAAATACCATGGATGACATTATAAAAGCATTGTTCATCTAATAAGCATGTGTTAATAAATCCAGCAGTGCCATTATTCAAGACGTATAATTAAAAATTTTTCGGATCATAACTACAGATGTATGATACGTCACATATGAAATACTTTATTAGGACCTAATACCAGCAATCATCATAAAACATCTCCAACTGCTTTTACAAAATGTAAGGCCCGAATGTTGAAAAAGAAGTGACCAATACATCTTAAATGGGAGAGCTGAAGTGCTTTTGATGAAAATTGTTCTAATTGTTACTTAAATAAGTTACAAAAAAAAAAGTGTTTGATTTTCAATTTTTACATTTTACTTAATTTTTTTCTTTAAAAGGTACTAAATAAATCAAATTATTTCAATAAATGAAAATAAATAGGGTGCGATTTAATAATTAATAATACATTACTGTTCTAGAATAAGCAGTTAGTCTCTAAAGGATTGAATTTTATTATTATCAGGTGCTATTCCCATTTTGCAATTAGGTATTTTACTTAAACTAACATATTCTAATTAAATCATTTGTGTAAGTTAAATAAAGCTCACAAAATATGAAAAAAAGAACTAGGGACGCTTACGACAAGTTTACATGTGCTATAGGGATTTTTCTAAAGTAAATTTCTTCAGGATATATTAGTTTATCTTAGCTTCTTTCAAATTAAAAATACTACGCTGATTAGAGAAATAACGTTATTAGAATATATACTAGAATCATACAAAATTGGAATTTATCACGCGGTTAAATTGGCAACAATAGATAATATCCAATGGTTTACCTTAATCAGTATTAGTAATAAAATTTGAATTTTTTTAGTAGAAATCCTATTGATATTCTATGTGATATCTTAATGTATATTATTGTATTATCAACACTTCCTCTTAGTTACTACTTATTGGTAATTATCAGTTTTTTGTTTGTGTTAATAGAAATAATTTGTAGGTCAATTTAATTTTAAAATAAAGTTCATGTTCACATAACATCTCTTATGCATTAAATACAATACACCGTTTGATAAACAAATAAAACTGCAGTAAGATTATTATTATTATGAAATGTTTACTATGATATGGAAGCAAATGATTTATAGTTCGTTAATAATTACCGTTTTTGATCATTTAAGTACATCGGTGATGTTTAATGAGGGAACGTTGGGCCTTTTCCTGCAGCAGTACCGCTTGAACTGGTTTTGTTTATCTTGAGATTGTAAATTCTTCTTACGGCCGTTTAAACGTACTTTACACAAAATAAAGCGCATAACTACTTAAAAAGGTTATTCTTCGCCAGTAGATCTCGTTTTTTAAGCTTTTTTTAACATAATATTTGAGGTTAGTTTGTAATGTATTTCTGTCAAAACAACCTATTTTTAAAAATAGATACCTATTACGTTCTATTCCATGGCTGATTATATTTCTAAAGCTACAGTATAGAGGGCGTTACTATGTCATCACGATTAGGTTTTCAATTTTGATAAGAATAATTTGAAAGAATAATGATTTGCTAAAATGAATGTTAGATTAGTTAGTTAATAACACATCTGGCGTTTTCTAATACGCTTTGTCTTCGGGGCATCGGTTAGAAATTAAAGGAAGTGTGTAATAGATTGATATGTATACATACAAAGGTTATGTTGTATCATAGTATCATAAATAAATCATGGCATGTTACACATGTAATTAATAAACATTTAATGCTTTCATTATCCAGCTGTTGACTATTTTAATATATAATCTATCGATCTTTAATAACACTACAATATTAATTTGAATAATGGATTAAATTCAAGTTCAAGTTTATGTGATTAAATTTAATGTATGCTAAATACAAGAGCCTGCGGGGAGTCAAAAGTGAAATATTTAAAAAAATAAGCATTTGAAATTATGAAATCATACGAAGGGTAATATATGTTATATGTGTATTATAAATGATTATTTGTAAATAAATTTATAGTATTGTACATGGAGTGAATGAAATATCTATAAGAGTTAATAGCAAAATTCTATTGGGTTGGCAACTAAGTACTTTCGGTTTTGTAGTATAAAATAAAACACTTTTTTTTTAAACAAAGAATAGTTTTTAATCAATTATATATTTTCCATTTTGCTCAATGACCTTTTGCCATCTTTCTTTCAGCTGCATGATTCCGCGCTCATAAAATTTCTGGTCCTTATCAGCAAAAAAACTGAACCAGGTGCGAGTGAAGGTCATCGTCATTTGCGAGAGTTTTACCATTCAAAGAATTCTGCAAACTTTGAAATAAATGGTAATCAGATGGTGCTAGATCAGGGCTGTATGGGGGATGTGGCATCACTTCCCAGCTCCAATAGTTTTCGACGAGTTGCCAAAGATGTGTGAGGCCTTGCATTATCTTGGTGGAAAACTACACCTTTCTGATTTGACAATTCTGGCCGTTTTTCTTTGATTGCTTCATCCAGTTTTATTAATTGTTGACAGTAAACATCAGAATTGATCGTTTGGTTCCTTGGAAGCAGCTCAAAAAATACAACACCTTTGTAATCCCACCAAACTGACAGCATGATCTTTTTTGGATGCAATTCAGCTCTCGATGTGGTTTGAGCTGGTTTAGCGTGTTTGATCCATGATCGTTTTTGAACTATGTTACTGTACATGACCCATTTTTCATCACCAGTGATGATTCTTTTTAAGACAGGGTCGGTTTCATTTCGTCTGAGGTGCATATCGCAAAAGTTGATTCTTTGTGTTAAATGGATTTCTTTCAATTCGTGAGGTACCCAAATATCAAGCTTCTTAACTAGCCCAAGACATTTTAAATGTGTTTCAATTGTTGTGTGCGATACACGTAGCCTCTCCGCAACCTCTCGAACAGTTATATGACGATCCTCTTGAATTATGACTTTGATTTGGTCATCATCAACTTCAGTAGGCCGACCAGAGCGTTGCTCATCTTTGAGGGAAAAATCTCCAGAACGGAATTTTTTATACCAATTCTGACACGTGCAATTAGCACCATAAACTTCACATATCTTTTTGTGAGCCGCAGCAGCTTTCTTTCTTTACGAAAATAAAATAGTAAAATATGTCGAAAATGTTCGTTTCTGCACTCCATTTAAAATTAACCCACAGCTAATAGGTTTAATAAAAATCACGCACTACTTGCTTCTGAAGTTACGTCAATGTGACTAGTATCACGCGACAAACGGTAAAGTACAGCACTAACATACACTATACAAAAAATAAAGCAACGCTCTCTATCAGTAAAAACCGAAGGTACTTAGTTGCCAACCCAATATAATTGTTGACATACGTTTTTCTTAATATAAATGCTTTTAAATAAATAGAACTTTAGTAATAATTAATTTGAATTAAATTGGTCTTAAAACTACATTATGTGTGTTAAATATCTAAAATGTATTTAAAAAAATGTATATTATGCCAGTTATTTGAGTTTCATAATAGTTTTGAAGGTTTGCAAATATGTGCGATTTTTGAGTAAATTTTAATGCACTTTATTCATTACTTTCTATAGATATTTTTCTAATTCAGTATTATATAATGTACGGTCTAACCATAAATACTGTCAGTATGTTAATGGTGAATAAAAAAAAAAAGCTTATTGTACAAAATTAAGATAAATATATTCAAAAAGTACAGAGAATAAGCTTTCAAATAATATTATAATTTATTCGGAATGGTCGTCTCTTGTATCCACACGGCGTTGCAAACGACTACCATTCGTTAATTGATTTATGAAATTCATTTTTTTTTATTAATATTTTTGTAACAACGTCAAGAATACTTCGTTTCGAAGGCACTAAAGTTGAATGAAGTTTTTTACAAGTCATATTTTCGAGTCAAAAGTTAATCGGAAGGTTTAATACGTAATTTTAGGATCTCTTTCTTTTCTGGCCTTAGTAATACGTTCTATGTAACAGTTTTGATGTAGCATACGATATTTTGTAAACCTCGTTCTCTTAAGACGATTCAGTACATCTAATTGTGTGTGTTGGGCCACTTAATTATGCTGAAAGGGTATGTGAGAACTGGTACTACGTGTATATTAATTGCTTTAACCCATTTAAAGCCAAACAAAAACCATAAGGATGAATTTGAAAATTTCTTTTTATATTTATTATTAGCATTACAAAAAAGTAGAAAAATAAAGAATATTTAAAAAAAAACTTTTTTCAAGACAAAATAGGGGTGTACCCAAATTGGTACAATGGCCACTTATGAGAGAAATTTTGAAAAGCAAGGTTTTTGTATACATAATATTTTATTACACTTTTTGCAACTCCAGCGACTTCTGTTGTGGCAGATAACACAACGCACACGTTTTAGAAGCTTTTCAGGAACATGATCAGCGCCATCTAGTTGTAATTCTTCAATATTTGACGCCGAAGGGCTAGCTGAGTGGGTTTTCAATAACCGTTTCTGGTAAAATCTAGCTATTGTTCGACGAAATTGCAATTGGTCCATGGCATTTTCTGAGGAATATCCATGTAACCGCCACGCATTTGATATGGCCATATCAACTATGTAAGTGAATAAACTCCATCACCATTTTTTGCCATGGATGGCAATTCTGTATAAAGATATAGATTGGTCCATTTCATCTATTCTGCCCATACTTGTGTTATAGTTTTGGAATAAGTGTGGGATTTGCATATTAACTTTCTGTTTTTTTCCTGAACACCATCGTTTTACTTTTCCTAGTGGTTCACAAGAATCGTAGTTAGTAGCCATGGTGCAAATCTGTTGTCTTTCCAGCGGACCAATAATAGTTCATTATTTTTATCAAACCTGTAATCGAAGTCGGCTCTTGGCTTCTTCATCATTTCCTTTGTGCTAGGCAGTGGACATTTCTTTGTGCGATTTTCTCGGATTGTTCCTGATGCACGATATCCTAAGTGGCGCAAATCATTTAGCAGCTCACAACTTGTAAAAAAGTTATCAAAAAATATTTTGTGATTGGCAGGGGTCATTGTTAATTTATGTAAATGCGAAACTCCGAAGAAATTTAAAAAATTTTTTATATAATTTCAATCCGTATTTAGCATACTTGTAGCCATTGTACCCAAATTGGCACAGCAGTATTTTTTGCCTCACAGGATATCATATGATTCGCGTATCAAACTGAAAATGCTTTTTAATGTTTCTGGTTTTATTTATTAAATTTAATAGTATAATAAAAATTACGACTATATACATTAAACACAATATGTAACTATCGTTAAGCTGAATCCACCCCAGCAGGTGTATTATTGCTGAAGTTTAATACATTATCTCAACACCAACAATAAACGTAAACAGATCATTCGATTTTATATGTTAAACGGACACTTGCTTCTGTCAAATAGTGGAAGAACAACTTAGTAAGTGCAAACAGTTTTCTTATAAAGCCTTAATAACTAACTGTTTCCTAATTGGTGACCGGGAATGGGCTAAATATGTGTATATATTTTTGAAGTTAATCTTTGCCTTCATTATAGATTTTGTTCATATTTTCTTTTACATTTGTTGTTTTGCATATGAATGGTTAATTTTTCGTTCAAACTTCAAGTATTTGTAAGTTCCTTCCGGGAGTATGTTTGTGAGAGTTTTGTTGCTAAATGTTTACTATGTGGAGTCTTAAATTTTCCTCTTCCAATATATAATATTCTATAATTTGGCATTCCAAATTCCTTACCAGAATCTTGGTAAACTCTTTTGTTATTATTGAAAGTCTTCGCATTTGTGTTTTATATGAGGCAAACAATTTTATATAGTCCATATAGAGTAGATTTACTATGTGCAATAGGGTGTTTAATGTTTAATTTTGAATCCGTATGTAGAGTTACGAGGGAGCGTTTTTATATTCGCCGAATGAGCGGGTTGTAGAGGGGTGAGTAGGCGCATTGGGGGCGTGGCCTGTGCAGCGACTCATGATTAGTATAAATACGAAGTTTCATTGTTATTAGACAGTTAGTCTTTGAGCTATCGTCAACCAAGTAACATAATCAGGAGTGAAAAGTGAAATATGGAAAAAATCGAATATCGTGCCGTTATAAAGTTCCTTACCAGGCAAGGAAAATCAGTCGCGACCATAATGAATGAGATGTCATTGGTTTACGGCGACTCTTGTCCAGGAAAAACCATGGTGTACAAGTGGCATAGTTTATTTAAACAAGGAAGGGAATCCCTTGAAGACGACCCGAGGCCGGGCAGGAGCATTGAGGTGACCACGCCAGCACTTATCCAAAAAGTTGAACAAATTGTACTCGAAGATGCTCGACTAAAGAAGAAACAACTCGCAGAAATGGTTGGAGTATCCGATACAACAATTTTTAAAATCCTACACGATCATCTCGGCATGTCTAAGGTCAGCGCAAGATGGGTGCCGAGAATGCTCACGCCGCCTCAAAAACAACAGCGCGTAGAGTGTTCGCGTGCATTTTTGGACCTCTGTAATGAAGACAAGGATGGTGTATTGAGTGGAATTGTTACTGGAGACGAAACTTGGGTTCATCATTATGAACCTGAGTCCAAACAAGACTCCATGCAGTGGCATAAAAAGGGCACAGCACCTCCCAAGAAATTTAAAGTGTCAGAATCAGCTGGGAAACTCATGGCAACGGTATTTTGGGACTCGGAAGGAATATTGTTGATTGATTATAAAGATAAAGGTGTTTCTATAACCGGAGAATATTAGGCTTCAATATTAGAGCGACTAAAAGAAGCCATTAAAGAGAAAAGACTGGGAAAATTGACAAAAGGTGTTCTGCTTTTGCACGACAATGCGCCCGTCCACAAGAGCCGCGCTGCGTTAGCTGCCCTGCATAAGGTGGGCTTCGAAATTGTGAATCACCCACCCTACATTCCAGACCTGGCCCCGAGTGATTATTACCTGTTTCCGAAAATGAAAAAAGAGCTGCGGGGTAAAGAATTTACTGCCGATGAAGAAGTCAAAGAGGCAGTTTCGGCGTATTTTGCAGATAAAGAGAAATCATTTTTTTATGAGGGTATAAATAAATTAATTGAAAAATATGAAAAATGTTTCCGTCTTGCAGGTGAATATATTGAAAAAGAAAAATAATTTGGTTTTTTTATTTCCACCCCTTGTCCCCCATTCCGTGAATATAAAAACGCTCCCTCGTAGAGTAGATTTACTATGTGTAATAGGGTGTTTGATGTTTTATTTTGAATCCGTATGTAGAGTTATATAACATACTATTATTATTGTTAAGTGAAATAAACTATACGAGAATTGTTACAGGTCTTATCAAAATTTCTCGAGTCTTTTCAACTAACCTAGGTAGTTTTTGGTATGAAAATAATCGCACTGTTGATTGGAAAAGCATATGCAGCTTATTTTTTTTCGACATTGGATAATAGCTTGGTTCGATATGTGTTCGATAAGTGTGTACTATTTAGAATTACAATAATTTGGCAAAATATTGCTTGGAAGTGTTTACAATTTTAGGCTACAATTAGAAGAAAATTAATTATTCAAATTTATCTCATTCAAACGCTGCTAATTTACAGAAAAGAGAATAATTCTAGCACGTTGTGGTACAGAAGAAAAATTGTCAAAATTTGAATATACTTCGTGAATTCATACCGCCTTAATAAGAAGAACTACACTTAATCACAAAATCAGATCTCAGCAACCTACATATTTAAATTTAAAATAGTTTAAATGACAAGAAAAGATATCGATTTTAGATAACATCCATCTTTAGCTAACCTAAATCAAAGTTTCAGTGCGTTGTAGCTACAACCAATTGTCAAAGTTGACAAGTTTGTTGAAAAATGGAATTACACCGAGAACATTTTCGCGGCATAATTTTTTATAATTTTCAAAGGCAATTATCCAAACGCCGAGTTGGTTTCTGTTTTCGGCAATGAAGCACCACATCAATTTTTCATTGGTATGGAGAATTCAAGCGTGGGCAGATTAGTCTCAGCTACGATCCAAGAGCAGGTTTACCAAAAATGGTAGTCACTCAGGAATACGTCGATGCTGTGCGCAAGATTATCAACGAAAAATGTGACATATCGCCAGATTGAAGCGATATTAGGGACTTCAAACACCTCAATTCAAAAAATTTTGCATAACAATTTCTGTGTAAAAAATGAGTTGGATACCACATCTATTGACCGAAGAGCAGAAAGCAGCTAGTGTGAATGGGTGTCAAAAAACTCTAGATCGCTTCATCCCCGGAAACTCTAAAAACGTGTAAAACATTGAACATGGTGATGAATCTTGTATTTACGCATATGAGCCAGAAAATAAATGCCAGTCGTGGGTGTTGCAAGGTGAAGGAAAGCCGACAGAAGTCATCCGTTCTCAAAGTCTCTCCAAAAAGATGGTTGCGACATTTGTCCCCCAAAGCAGGTCATGTAGCAACAATTCCTCTTCATGATCAAAGATCTTTTACTGTCAATTGGTATACAACCATTTGTTTGTCGCAAGTCATCGCTGAACTTCGAAAAACCAACCCCAACGAATACACCAAGACAATGGAAGTTTATGCAAGACAACTGAATTTTTAACGCAACAGATCGTCGAATTGATGGACCATCCTCCGTACAGTCCGGACCTAAGTCCAACGATATCTTTGCCTTTTTGAAAATCAAGAACGGACTGTGTGGTCGAAGGTGCTAGTCGTCAGAAGGGGCAGTCGATGCCTTCGAAAACGCAATTTTGACTGTAGCAACAAACGAGTGAAACAACTGCTTCCAGAGTTGGTTCGAGCGCATGCAAAAGTGCAATAATCTTCGTGGATAATACTTCGAAAAACAATGAAATCTTTAAAAGCCATGTACTGTTTTATTCCAGTGTTATATGCAAAATTTAAAAGACAACCCAGGTACATTTAATTAGTATATTATTCATTTATATTTCGAATGAAATACTGCATCGGCAAATGTGTTGTTTAAAAAATTCAGAGTTAAAAATTAGGTCACCATATGAAAATATTGCAAGGAAACATTTTTTTACATAGACAAATCATCGTTATCTGATTAACATACATATTATTTTACTTATCTAACATCCGTGTTAAAATTTGACGTAACCGTTCACTGCTTCACGAACAAAATAAGCGACAGATATCGTATTCGTCTCCATGTAATGCATGTACATATGTATGTAAAATTCAGTCAGAAGCAGTGATCTCAAATAGATGACCGCAGAATTTTTATCCGATAATTTGCATGTCAAGTGCATGTCGTCCAATAGCAACACACAACACTTCGGTACCAATCTCAAATGTTTTACCTTGACCTTTTACTTTATATTAGATAAATTCGTTTCTTACAGATTATGTTGTACACGTACTGCAATTGATCTCGGCATGCATACTTATAGATATTTCTACGAATTTGCAAATTTTAACTCATGTTAAGTGGAGCCGGGTTTTTAAATATAATGCCTTGACACCATTACTCATTATTACAGAAATACTCACACTATCCGAACAAAAGATATTTAGGGAATTTTAAATCAGGATCTTTTTGATACATCTCTGTCTTAGCAAATTACAAAACATTTTGTTTCTCATAAGCAACTCGAATTTTAAATTTGTTAAATTTCTGTAATAGTTTTAATAATAATAATAATAATAATAGTAATAATTTTATTTTTAATGCCCAACAGTTACATAGACCATTTACAGGACATAATGCATCAATAAAATTAAAATTGAACAGAAATAGGTGCAGTTAATGTACTACAAATAAAAATAAGAATTCAATTAACAAAAAAATATTAGGTGCGCAACTAAGTTCTCGCTGTTTTTTTGATAAAAATGCAACTTTATTGTGAAAAAATGTTTACAAATGAATCATTCAAAATATTGCCCATCACTAGCGACAACTTTCTCCCATCTTTCTGGCAGAGCTCGAATACCGTCACGGTAGAAGTGTTCGTCTTTTGAGGCTATCCACGAATCAAGCCATTTTGAGGTGTTTTCGTATGAGCGGAACTGCTGATTAGCCAGACCATGTGCCATCGTACTGAAAAAGTAATAATCGGACGGCGCAATATCTCGGGAATATGGCGGGTGGGGTAGGATCTCCCATTTGAGCGTTTCTAAGTAGGTTTTAACGGGTTTGGCAACGTGAGGCCGAGCGTTGTCATGCTGTAGAATCACTTTTTCGTGCCTCTGCTCGTATTGTGGTCGCTTTTCGCGCCGTGCTCGGCTCAATCGCATCAATTGAGTTCGATACCGTTCCTCAATGATGGTTTTGTTAGGTTTCAACAGCTCATAATAAATAACACCGCCCTGGTGCCACCAATTACACAGCAAAACCTTCGCGGCGTGAATATTCGGCCGAATAGACGACAGAGAAGCATGACCGAGCAGTCCCCATGATTTTGTTCTCTTTGGGTTGCTGTAATGAATCCATTTTTCATCACCTGTAACGATGCGATGAAGAAAACCCTTCCTTTTTTGCCGCTGGAGCAGTTATTCACGGCCGAAGAAACGACGCTCAATGTCTTACTTACTTGGCTTCAAATCATAAGGAACCCAAGTTCCTTGTTTTTGAATCATTCCCAACGCATGCAATAGCTGGGAAATGGCTTGGCGGGTAACTCCTAATGCTGAAGCAAGCTCATTTTGCGTTTGGCACGGATCCTCATCGAGCAATGCCTCCAATTCAGCGCCTTCGAAGGTTTTTGGTCTTCCTTCACGCGAACAATCACGGCACGTTGTTTTACTTAGAGCAGCATCTCCGTAAATTTTTTGGAGTTCTCGATGCGCTTCGGCCGCAGTTTTCTTCGAATGAAAGAAGAAAAGCAACACTTCCCACAAATGACGATTATTTGGCACAAAATCAGACATTTTCACACCACCAAAAGTATATGACGCAAAAACAAAATCACTAATGTGTCAAAGCTGTTTGTTTACCATATGTCTAAGCTTGGTTCATGACGTTTTGGTTATGTTACAATCGACCAGCACTTACTACTGGAGCCATCTTTTGAAAAGCAGTGAGAACTTAGTTGCGCATCTAATATATACAGACTTACAGTAATGTAATCCAAGTCATACAAAAAAAAAACTGAACTAACAATAATAGATTCAAATTAGCGAAAGGGATCCTCGTATAATGCATTGGCATTTCTGGACATATGTACCAATGGAGCCTTGTAGAGAACATTGATTCTTGCCCTAGTTATTGAGAAGGTTGCCGGTGATCTAGCGTCAAAACTAGGCACGAGGAAATCAGCCTGGGACAACAGGACAGAAGAATCAATAAAATTATTTATTAATTTAAAAAGAAATAGAAAAAAGAAAAGTTTTGCCGTTAATGAAATGATTTAAACAGCTATTCGGAGATATTTTTTATGGAATTACAATTGATAAAATCTGTTGCACTCTGTTGGTATTTATATTAAAATACATATGTATGTTTCCATGTAGTTTATTCAGATGAATTAAGTAATTCTTATATTAGAAGACGAAGAATATGAAATGCCAATTTTTGGTTGTGTAAAACGAGAAGTAATGGGCAATATTATGGAATCGTTGTTCCCCTAATTTATAATGAACATATAATTTATTGCCCAAAAGGTCAAACCCAGTTACAGGATAAAATAAATAGGAAAATAATACAAAGCATATGCAAAAAAAATAAGTAAATAATAAAAAAACAAAAGAAAAAAAAATACTGGACGGGGGTAGCAGTTTACATTTCAGGAACTAGCAACACTGTTAGCCTGCGATCTGATGATTGCATCGTGAAGTTTGTCATTTTTGACAATATCATCATCATACCAATACCTTGACAGTTTTATTATCCGGTCGCTATTTCTATTATTGACAGTAACTTGAAGATTTTATGTCAGCGAAAAATTGGAATTAACTCGCGAACATTTTCGTGCGTGGATTATCTCAACAAGAATGCATCGACGAGCTGAATTCTTTATATGGTGATGAAACACCATCGAAAACTACAGTATATCGTTGGTATAGTGAACTCAAACTTGGACGGCGTTCTTTGTACGATGAATTTCGTGAAGGTCGTTCCACAAATGTTGTTGCGTCGGAAAACATTAATGCAGTATCTGAATTGATAACGCAAGATCGTCATGTGACATACCGTTAGGTCGAGGTATCTCTAGGTATTAGTAACACCAGCGTGCATAAGATCCTGCATGAACATTTAGCCGTTAAGAAGCTATGTTCACGTTGAGTACCACATAATGTGACAACCGCTCAAACAAGGACTCGCCTCGATTGGTGCCAAGAAATGCACAAAACATGGTGATATCTCTAATATTTCACATTTTCTTCTTATAGGCACACTATTTAATTTTGTAAAAGTTTTTAAAATATTAATTTATTCTATTTATTTTTGATTTATATCTTTTATCTCGTGTTATTAACACAGTTTTATGCAACACAGGTTTACTGTTTCACCATTTTGCTCGACCGCTACAGAGACGCTCATTGTTTTCGTTGAGGTCTAGGAGGGTACTTCGCGGTTTGTTCTGTGTAGTTTTATTGCGAGCTGATGTTCAACACTGTTTATCCCCTACTGATGATGTCAACTTAGTTGTCGAAATACGTGTCTAGCAGCATAAACATATTGATATGGTAGGGTCTTTATTATATTTTTTTGTTGTGAAGATCTTGATGTAGAAAGTATAAGAAATGAACCAATTGAAGTATCATAGTAGAAAAATGTCACCAGACAACTCCCATCATGGCTAGGTGGATTTTTTTCAAATTCCCGTAATATGATTTCATTAATTCATAAATTAATAATTAGCGGTATTTTAAATTCTTTTAAACCTATTTTTGTTTCACATTTGAGTAGTAATATGTGTAGGATAGTAGCTAGAACCGCATCTACTTTTAATTTGTCTACATTAAGAACTAATATCAGTTTTAATTCTCTAATTTGCGGAATGCATAATAATTATAATAATTATGCAAATGATGTTGATATCTTTAATCTTTCTGCGTCGACTTCCAGGAGAACGGTAGACACTTGCTTGCTATAAATTACGTACTTCGCTCTTCCTTATCTTTTTTTTTTCATTTTATTGCTTTAATTTCTTGCTGACATATTACTTTTTTTTTGGCGTAGAAAAGTAATCGCTCTGACTTCCTAAAATTGTCGATAGCTTTTGTAATAATGTGCCAACTCTATGATAATTAATTTCATCAGTAACATTTAATTTGCCAACACAGAAGTTATAATTTTTGTGTGCATAAAAATTATTTAAGACTAGAAAGTGTTGTAGTCTAAATCATAATATTGCATTTTTAAACAACACACTTCATTAATTTCAGTCCTGAAAACGTTTAGGAATGCATATTTCTTCAAATGAAATTGATCTATTTTAAATTACGAAAATGTAGAAAACAAATATTTCAAATACTGTGAAGTATGCATATCCACTTTTATATCCATTATATATTAATTGATAAAGAAGTGAGACAGGAAGATTCGTTATCGGCAACACTGTTCAACTTGGCATTACAGTACGTGCTACGTAAAATAAAGAAGGGCCCGTTAAGAACAAGACGAGGGCAGATAGTGGCGTATGCAGATGATATAGTGTTAATTACAAAAAAAAAGAAAAATAATGATGGAAATACTTGAGGAGTTAAGCACACAGGGAAAAAAAATGGAATTAATAATAAATGAAAATAAGACCAAATTGATGAAATTTGGTAAAGAATATACCAAAACGAAAATCCAACTGGGAGAGTATATTATTGAGGAAGTAGATAGGTTTAAGTATTTGGAGGTGATGTTGGATGGAAGTGGTGAGAGAGAAATAGAGATCAAGGAAAAAATAGCAATAACAGATAGAGTAGTACAGGCAAATAAGAAGCTATTGAAGAGCAAAATATTGAGTAAATGTTGTAAAATGGAAATATATAAGACGATAATCCGACCAACTATGATGTATGCAGCGGAAACACTCAGCATGACGAAGAAACAGGAGGAGGAGCTGAGAATAATGGAAAGAAAAATACTGAGGGTGATATTAGGACTAATGAAAATAGGAGATAATGAATATAGGAGAAGAACTAATCATGAGCTTTTACAGGAAATAGGAGAGAACATAGTAAAAAAAAAATTAAACAACAGAGAGCTAAATGGTTAGGACATATATGGAGAGCGGGACCAGACGCAGTGATATATGAGGTTGTGGAATGGAGTCTGAGAAGAAGGAGGAGGGGGAGACCGAGGAGTACATGGAAGCGAGAAGTGGAGGAGGATATGAGATAGACCGGAACCAGTAACTGGAAGCAGAAGGTGGGAAATAGAGAACAATAGAGAGAAGTTTGTGAAAAGATATAGGCAGGAAAAGGGGGGGTGATCTCCCCAGCATAAAACAGATCTAGAGAGCCGAAAGGTGGCTTAACTCCTACAGGAGTATTACGCCATGATAATAATAATAATATATGTATGTATATTAATTGCTTCAGATTTTTTTACTAGAAATGAAATAATAGAGAATCCGTTAAAGCCGTAAATTCATAAATACTGATCGATATCTAAATCGTTTCCCATCATCACTCCTCCCAAAAAACTGGGCTTAATTATAAAGCTTATTGCATACGACCATTATTTTCTTCCCCAGGAATTAAGTTATGTCGCCAATGCCCTGATAAACAACAACTTCCCTAATCATATCGCTTGGCAAGCGGACAACTAGGGTCTTGTTTCTCACCGAATGGCAAGATTTCGTTAATTTTTCCCATAATTATATAATAGGAAGAAAATTACGAGCTTTTCAAATGTTCTCTCTTTTTATTCTATCGAAAGTTTTCTCCAAGCATGAACTTATCTATTAGTTTTGAGTAGCTACAACAGATATTGGAAAAGGCAAACAAAACTGGAAGTGTAATGGAACTTGTTATTTAAAAGGGCATACTATGTGTACTGGAACGTTATTACCGCTTTTTCTAACAAATGTCGCTAGGCTTAAGTATGCAATGTTATAATTTGACACATATATCATTTTATTCTACTGACATCAAGCTTCAACGCCATACATGTTATATTGTACGAAAGTAACACTGTCATAGATTTATATCTCTTTGAAAATGTCGAGTTTCGTGCCTGAAAAAGTGCAATCCTTATTTAATCAAAAGAAAAAAGGCAGAAAGTCATCGTTTGCTGGTACAAAATTACGGTGAGCATGCTCCATCCATAAAAACATGTGAGGCGTGGTTTCCACAATTTAAAAATGGTGACTTCGATGTGCAAGACAAAGAAAGTTCTGGTAGACCGAAAATGTTTGATGATGCGAATTTGTAGGAGTTATCCAGAATAGGTGATTATATAATAAGTGATTTTACAGCACAATAACGCGCCGTCTCACATAGCAAAACCGATCAAGGAAGTGTTGAAAGTACTTGGATGGCAGATAATATCGCACCCGCCGTACTCACCAGACCTTGCCCCGTCCGACTATCAGCTATTCACATCAGTAGGAGACGCGCTAGCAGAGCAGCAGTTCGCCAATTTCGAAGAAGTTAGAAAATGGTTCGATGAATAGTTTTGCTCGAAGGACAAACAGTTTTTTTGGGATGGCAACCATAAATTGCTTGAAAGATGGGTAAGATGTGTAAAATTAATGGTAGATACTTTGAATAAATAAATTTTTCCATTTACTTGCAAATGATGTAGTTTTTTACGAAAAAACCGGTAATGACTTTCCGGTACACCTGGTATACTTCTATCAAGTTAGACGCCAAAACAACCGTCATGTTACTCCTGACAATTTATATTTTAATTGTTACAAATTTAATTCGTTTAATGACAAAGAAATAATTATTAAATTGAAGAAAATTAATTTTAATTGAAGTTAAGATCACAATTAGATAGCTACTAAGTTTGTTAGAAATGTAGATAAACAATTTTAGATATCATGTAGTGCTAGAAAAACATGTTTTAGTAATTGAATGCTACTCTTTTCAACTGATATTAGACATTTAAATCTTCAAGTTCAGAAAAAAATCTTCCCATTCGGGATTCATTACACCCAAAAAAAAATACTTTTTTCCTCTTCGGTAATCGAAATAATTGCAAGCTTTTATCGATGCGACCATCAATCGACGACGTCGGTAGGCAACTGGCTTTTTTTTAAATCAGAAATTACATTTGTATTAAATCGATGTGCCTATTTTGTGTTCTGCTCTTCTTTTGTTCGTGTCTTTAGCGCGATAAGTCAAGTGTAACTGGGATTTCATGGTAGTATGGTGTAGGTATTTTAAACCGCTTCGCTCTCACAAAGACTGTAAAATATGTAAAACGTTTTCAGATCTGTAAAAAGGCGTAAGTCCAAAAGAAAAAGTTCTTTGTTCGTTAGCTTTTTTCTTATATAAATTAAACGTGTTATTGATGTAACTAGTTTTAGTTTTCACTAAACACATTGTTTTCTGCATCGGTGGTGTAAATTTTCGAATTTATTTAATGAGATTTTAATAAGTAAATAAATAACGAAGAAATATTTTTATGAGATGCGATCAGTCAAGTGTAAATTTAATTTAAAAAATATATTAGAATTACTATACGATTGTTAATGCCCATAATTATTACACTAGTTTGCCAATTTTTATTTTGTTTTTGTTTAATACTAAAACTTACGGATAAATGGAACATAATTTCTTTCACATCTAATCTATTTTTATTTCAAAAAGTATAAAGCAAGTGCTATTAGAAAATTGAGCAGTAATCCGTTTTAGTCCATATCATTAGAGTAAAATATGCTGTTTACAATAACCCAGCTATTACATTTCGCATTCCTTCCATTGGCCCTTGTCTATAACACCGATAAAAGCCAATGAGAACAGGAGTGCTATTGTATTGGCTGGTAGGATGGCAAAAAGTGCATTAAATACGTTAGTAGAAGTAGTCGGTGTATTTAAATGTTAAATATAAATGTAAGTAAACATCTATGGATATATTTAAATATCAAATTGTTATTGTTAGTATAAAATAATAAATTAATATGTATTTTATTGATTTACAATATCTAGTAATTGAACTAGCTTACCCTATACTAACCACGAAAGTTTGCCGGTGTATCAATAACGCTGCAAAATACGTATACACATACATATATACATATACCGGCATTTGTCTAATTCATCGATAGTCACATGTGTTGAAGAAAGAAAGGGTGCAAACGTTTTTCTAATAGAGTTACGCGTTAGGTCTTGTTAAGAAATCGTGGAAAAATAGAAATTGATGTATGCACAGCATGTGTATTATGCACACATACGAGTATGTCACGTACAAAGGGTACTAGGAAAGTTTGCAATACAGGTAATTTTTTCAAAGTAATTTCCTCTACACTCAATACACCTCTCCATCCTCCGAAACCAATCTTGAAACCAAGTTTCACTAGGGAGTAAAGCACATTTGTTGCTTCAAGCTCGCAGAAGATCCTCATCACTGGAAAACCGCCTCCCTTTTAGCTTCATTTTCACATGCGGAAACAGTGCAAAGTCGCAGGGAGCAAGATCTGGACTGTAGGGAGGGTGCTGGAGAAGTTACAATCCTGTCGTGGTCAAATATTCGGTGCAGGCTTTGACGCGGTCAGCTGGAGCACTATCGCGATGGAGGAACCAGGTGTCCATTCTTGACTTTGGCCGCAGGTTCTTCATAGATCCAATGACTTTAGGCAGGCACTGTTCAGTATACCACTTAGCTGTGACTGTCTTCTGTGTGTCCAAAACGACGCGTTCAACAATTCCAGCCGATTTGAAAAATACAGCTATCATTTTTTACAGATCGGGATTTTATGACAACTACGGGTGTGTCCTCATCATCAAACAACCAAACTTTGTTTTGAGCTTTGGTCGGCACATCGTAATAGTACAGCCAAGTATCCTCATCTGTCACGATGTTGTTCACATACCGAGATTGTCCCTTATTAAACTTTTTTAGCATCTTCCGGCACCAAGCCACACGTCGTGTCATCTGCTCTTCAATCAGTCGATGCGGCACCCAGAGAGAACAAAGTTTCTTCGCGTGCAAATGATCATATCAGTAGGTCACTCGCCTGTCCTCGCCAAGTATTTTCCTCACAGTAGTAACGTTTTCCTCCGTAACTGACGTTCGTGGCCTTCCCGGCCTCTCAGCATCCTCCACTGTTAAATTTCCCCTTTGGAATTCTCTATACCACCTGGATATCTTTTGTGATGTGGACAAACATCACCTAGTGCAAGTGTCATTTCTTCGAAGCACTGGTCTATGTTTAAACCACGCACGAAATTATAACGCGAAACTACCCTTATCTCATTTCGTAACCTCGATGCCATCGCACTCTCACTGCTAATGAACAACTGAGCTCATCGATATGGCGCGGCGGCTACTATGCACGTATGAATATGTCTCAACATGCAGCAACAAGCAGCTTCCTACGATTCATTGTTGCGTCATATTGCAAAACTTTCCTAGTACCCGTATAATACAGATAAAATAGTGTTTTGACTTTTGACTTATGAAGTTTGTCTTTTCTACGGTTCCGATATTATTATATTCCTTGTATTTTACCGCTGTTATTTACTATTGTTTTAACAGCTAATTTATCATATTTAGTTCATCATATTTGTAAGTTTACACTTAGGTAACTTACATAGCCAGCTCTTACATTTGTTATGTACAGGTTTACAGGTTAGATATATAGTATATTATCCCATCTGACAGCAATGTAAATATAGTATTTAATTCGATATCCTCACTTCCTGTCGACATCTTACTTCGTACGGCAGTGATCGCGTAATCGGAAAATATTCTCGATTTAAACTATACAATTTTTAGTTTTAACGAAATAAAAAACAAACATGAAATTGACTACGCATCTATATATTACACATGCTAGTATAGACGTATTTGCAATTATAGGATATATTTGTTTCAATATTTGGTCAAACCTTTCTTTGTTTTAATGAGCACTTGAATTCTTTTCAATATGTTGTTGATGCAGGTTCTTAGGGTGTTTTGAAACATTCTGTTCTCTTTTAAAACGCTTCAATTTGGATTTGGGGATGAGTAAATAATATGTTTAAAAACACTTTAAACATTCTCGATTTGATTGAGGTCCTGTGAATTTCCAGGTCAGGGCAATACTGGTATACTAAAATCGTAAAAACGTTCTGGACAGATTTCGCCGTATGGCACGGAGTCACGTCTTTCATAAACATGGAAGGGTTTTCTTCTGCATCTAGTGAAGTAATAAAGGGCACCAGAACAGTTTCTATATTGATAATGATATTGGTTCATTGTCCCTCCGATAAAACACCTGTTTCAATCCCAGTAATCCATGACTTCTACTATAATACTATACCAGGCGGGAGGATATTTAACACTTTGCGCAGTACTTTTCTCTCTATAACGTTCCGAACGTATTCGTGACACAAATTTGAAATATTCCGTAACCGTTTTGAGTCGTGACGTGTCACTGAACATTTTAAAAATTTTTCGATATAATTTTATACAAAGACCTTTCTGTATTCTTCAACAGTAAAATGATGCATCTGTGCTCACTGTGGACTCTTTTCTTCATTGTTTCTATTATCCGCGGTTTTTTCTCGCAGGTCGGCGACATTTTAATCCAGCAGTATATAATCGAGTTCACAAGATCCACTCTGATATTTATTATATTAAAGGACTGCAGAAGCTGTAACAAGTTTTTGATGCAAGCTTGTCTTTTTTCCAAAGCGATGATAATCGTTTTTCTATTCTCCATTTAGGTGGTTTTGCGTGGTCGGTGACAATGTTGTAGACCACTTGATGTTGAGGGCAAATTTTCTTCGACAATTTTTGGCACTATTCAACCTGAGACTTATTTTTCTAGCAATTTTGCTTTGAGCGTACAAATCAGTTGCTAATAATGTTTCTATTCTAACTTTTTCATTGGTTATAATATATTTTACTTTTTTTACTTTCTCAATACCTGGGGTAAGAACTAATGTTCTTTACAAGGCTCCACTGGTACAAATGTGCAGAAATGCCAATGGATTATATGTGGATACCTTTCATTAATCAACATTTATTGTTTATTCAGTTTTCAAATGACTTGCACTACCTTATTATAAGTGTTTATATCTTTGGTTAATTAGTCTCTTATTTTCTCTTTGTATTACATTAACTGCACCTATTTTTATTTTTATTTTTAAGTTCGGTAATATATCCTGTAATTGGTTTGTTAAACTGTTGGGCATTAAAGATTATTATTATTAGTATTATTATTATATTTCGTCTTGTACATGGCGCATAAGTTTTAATAAGAGTTCTAACAATTCTGAATAAATTTTACTTGTATAAACACATTATACAACATTCCTAGAATTTAGCGAGTGTAGGTAAAGATTATGATTTCGATAAGGGATTAATGATCCCGAAACTTAATACTATGAATGAAATAAATAAATATATGTATATTATAGACTTAATAGCCATTGTATTTAAGAAATATGTGCATTTATCTTTCGGGAAAGTACAATATTATATATTTAAAATATATTATTCATCGTAATTCATATCTGGACTAATTTAAATACCAGATATTGTACAAATGCATTACACGTTTATTGGAGAGCCAATAAAAGCAGCAGATCTATTGGGATGGTAAAAAGAGCATTAAACACATCAGTAGACATAGCCGGCGTATTTAAACGTTAGATATAAATGTGAGTAAATATCTATGGATATACTTAGATATCTAATAGTTGTTGTTATTAACATTTCGTACATTTCGTTAGTCACATAAGAGTACCTCGTCATGGTGATGAGCGAAGATGATTGTTGATATAAACTTCTACAACTTTTCTCGATATTTTCGTCTGCGAAATTAGTTTTTCTTGAAATTAAGACATCCTTGAACAATTTGTGCTTCTCCCGACATCGCAATTTGTTAACGGTGTATAAATAATATATGATAGCAACTTTTTACACATTTTTCATAAGTACTTTAGTATACGTAAAACTGGATTTCTTCCAAACATGGCTGCAATTTTTAGTTGTAGCTTTCTCCAAATTCACCTCATTACTTAACGTTGTAATGTAACTGTTACGTATGTAAAGCGCCTTTCGTATTTTAATATTTGTATTGGACGGAAGTATACAATTTTCCAAAGTTAATTTCAATAGATTTCAATTTTTACTGCGGCGTCATTTGGTAGATAACAAACACATTAATTTTCGTATTGTGTGTACGTATTTCGAGTTGTCGTTAATCAACCACAGGCTCCATCAAAATTGCCTGTCTTCATTTGGTAATTGGTCCTTGATATCATCTCAGATTCTGTGCAAAGCATGTGCAACACGTGACATACAATATTTAGGAACATAAAAAGTAAATGTCTGACGTGACGAGGGTCTCATTATATATAAGGAAACACTACTTTAGTTCTTACATAGATGTAGAGCAGGCTTTTGATCGAAAGTGGTATGAAAGCTTATTTGAAAAATTAAGCATGTTCCTATTTTGATAATACTCACAACTTATGAAATCATATCTGTCAAAAGGTACTTACAATTTAGCAAGAAGAGGTTTATTCTGATTTATGAGAAATTGAAGCAGGAGTGCCACGAGGCAATGTACTCGGTCCAGTACTTTACGTATTATACACTAGTAACATCTGGAACAGAACAGAATAGTATCTTTTGCAGGTGATACTGCAACTATTGCTATAGATAAAAATGCGAAGAGATTGGTAAAGACCTATTTATTACCAATTGATAAAATTAACAATTGAATTGTAGCCTAGCATATTAAATGAAGCTTGTCTTTTCTACGGTTCCGATGGTGTTGTATTCCTTGTATTTGACCGCTGTTATTTGTCATTGTTCTAACAGCTAATTTACCATATTTATTTCGTCATCCTTGTAAGTGCACACTTAGTTAACCTAAGCAGGCAGCTGCTACATTTGTTATTTGCAGATTTACAGGTTAAGTATGTACTGTATTATCGCATTTAACAGCAATGTATAGTATTTAATTTGACATCCTCACTTCCTGTCGACATCTTATTTCATACGAGAGTGGTCACGTGATCGGAAAACATTCCTGATTTAAACTATAGATAATATTTTACTAGCATGCGTCATGATGAGTGATTGTAAACGTGAATAAGTGTAAAGCACAATTATAAAAAAACTGGCGTACACTCGAATAAGCAATTTCGATTCGATTTATGTGTAACACTTATTATGTGCAATCTACCATTTACTTAATTAAACAACGAATCATGTCCCATTCTGGAATAAATACGCAAACTGTATATTATTTAGTTGGAAAACGTTACAAAATTTATACTATCTGCTCAGAATTAAAAAATAAGGAACTGTGGTTGTTTATGGACGAAACAACATATTGTAAAACGTTTCTGTTGTTAATGTTATGCTACATACAATGGAACCATATCAAGTGTCATCTTCAGCCTTACTAGCTTCCATAAAAGTACAATGAACTGTTCTGCCGTAGTATATTAAAGATGATGTTAAACACATTTGCGAAATTCGAACATTTAAGAAACCAATTCTTAATGTTTATGTCTGACGTCGACGCAACTATGCGTTTTGTAGACCAGGCTCTTAAAGAAAACTGTGGTAACTTCTTAGATGTTATCTATAAATTCCATGCTTTACATCTCGTGGTAAAAACTATTCGTAGATATTATCTCTAGAGGTAGATGCATTAATTGCAAGTACAGATGCAATGTTTCACTAATTCCCCGAGACTGTGTCTGCATATTCCTGAACTAACGCAGCGTTTAACTATCATAAATATTTTGAGGATATAAATAAGGTAGTTACATGCTCATTTCATATTTTATTCATATTTTGTGAATCCGCTGTATATTATACTTCACCTCGTATGTTATCGACATTAAGTTGTTTCGTTGGTATTACTATACCATTTGGGATGTGTTAGTGAAGGATTGCTATACATGTTACTTTAGAAATCTATGGTTCATGTGTGTAAGACAGTTGAGTATTCCGGACTATTTTACATATTTAATTGTTGACATCTTTAAGTGCAATTATTTGTAATTAATTGTTGTAATAATGAGCCTGTAATTTACATTTTCCCTTGTCTTTTTTTCCCACGCTCACACATCAGGCTAAGTATAAAGGCGCTGCCTCTGATGCACGTGCTCTTTTTTCGGTTTCTACCTTCAGAGAAATAAGTCTTTGTCTGTCATATGGTAGAGTTCAATCTGGAAGTAGATATGCACAAAATTAAGAAAGGATCGTACCTTGCAACTTCTTGTTGAAATAATATGCCGATGGTTTAATGTATCGACTTGAGATTTACAATTTGTTTTAAATTATATCAGATCAAGTCGCGCACATTGCGACTACGTCGGATCAAATTGCCATCTTGACTTTAGTTTACGACTTATTAGAAGGACGAAAATCTAGTTAACATCCTCAGCACTACCTCGAGGTAGAACAATTTTAATCATTGTATTACGTAATAATCTAATTTGCTTTTTTCCCTCTCTTTTCTACGTTGACTTTAGAGTTTTTACTTAGGATCTAAAATTTTGATCTTGTCGAAGAGTATATTATCATCTGACAGGAAAAGAAGTGTTATTTTCACCTTATTGCAGCTATGTTGTCAAAGGATCACTTAGGCATAGAATTTCCAAGAACTGCCATTAGGAGTGTAGGAAGTAGTTTAGGGTCTGTTACTTTATTCTGAGGCAAAGGGAGTTAGATCTTGACACGGATATTATACTGTGTCGTACTTGGATCTTTTACATTTCATAGTACGTATATTTTTTGTTCATTAGAATGCAGAAATTTTTATTGAGCTTATGTGCAGCTAATGATTTAACGGAACTGTTGAGTTCATTAGACAATGGCTAAGTAGTGAATGTATGTACATATACAACATATGTCTAAATAATTTTAATAACTACCATTATGGGAACGTTGCATATATTCAACAGCTTTGATTTAGTTGCTAGTTTATAAATAGCTACATATTACATCGTACATAGCTCTGATTTCTGATAATTATTGAATCTGTATATACATATATATATATATATATATATATATATATATATATACAGATAATTCTAATCAATGATCATTGTCAGAACATTGCATATATGAGGGTAGTTTGACAAGTAGTGAGAATGGAAAAGAAAAACGAATTTTTTAAATACAAAATAATTTTTATTTTTCAATATATTCTCCTAAAAGAGCAACACATTTATTCCAACGGTGCTCCAATGCCCTTATGCCATCTCTAAAATGCGATTCCGGAAGGCTTGCAAAATACTCATTTACGAAGATGATAAGCTCGTCGTTAGACGAAAATTTCTTTCCACCTAGTGCCGTTTTCAATTTTGGAAAAAGGTGAAAGTCGGAAAGGGCTAGATCCGGCGAATAAGGCGCATGCGGTACTAATTGGAAATGCAACTCGGGGATTTTGGACATCGCAACTGTGCTGGTATGCGTGGGAGCGTTGTCTTGGTGAAACAGAATCTTTTTCTTTGCCATTCCTGGCCGTTTAGCACGAATCTCAACGTTTAATTTTTGTAGAAGTTCTGCATAATATTGTCCGTTTATCGTGGCACCTTTCTAAAGATAATCAATGAGCAAAATGTCCTTTGAATCCCAAAAAATGGATGCCATCACCTTGTTTGCCGATAAAGTGGTTTTCGCTTTTTTTGGAGGTGCAGAACCACGTTCTAACCATTGTTTCGATTGTTGTTTAGTTTCGGGTGTACTGTAGTGTATCCAAGTTTCATCGCAAGTAACAAATCGCCTACAAAAATCAACCGGATTCCGCTTATAAAGGTCCAAACACTCATTGGAAATGCGCAAACGAGTGAACTTTTGATCAGTTGTAAGCAATCGCGGCACCCATCTTGATGAAAGCTTGGAAAGGCCCAATTCTTTCGTTAAAATGTGGTGTACGCGTTCTGTTGAAATGTTTACCATGTCTGTTATTTCTCTCACTTTGAGTCGTCGATCTTGCGTAATAATATTATGGATTTTTATAGTCATTTCCTTAGAAGTCACGATTTTGGGTGCTCCGGAGCGCGCTTCATCAACACAGCTTGTTCTACCACGTTTAAATTCATTTACCCATCTATTTATTGTGGCGGATGATAGAGCAGATTCACCTAATGTTTCCCGTAACTCATCTTTTATTTCGGTGGCTTTCATACTCTTAATTACGAAGTATTTAATCACTGCACGATACTCTGCTTTTTCCATTTCAACGAAACGACGTGTTGCTTCTTTTTCAGTCAGCTGTCAAAAATAAACTAATCAACCGATTTATCTAAATATCGGAATGTAAACATATAAATAGGCAGCCTAAATTACAGTGCATTTATTTTACCAATTAGAGCGCCACCTATGTGTCATTCTCACTACTTGTCAAACTATCCTCGTATTCGTTAGCTTCGATATAAATGGTGGTTTATAAACAGCCGATGATTAGAACACCTTATATAGCTTTGACCTCTGATAATTCTCCAATTCGTACTTGTATATAATTCATCATCAAAATGTACATATTTATATATATTCAATAGCTTTGATTCACTTGCTAATTCATAGACCGTTGTTAATTATAAAATCATTATATGCACACAGTATATTCAACAGCGAACAATTACAAAATTTTACATATATATATATACTCAATAGATTAATTTATTTACCGGTTCAATAGATACGCTGAAAATCATTCACTTGTACTATTTTAAATTTTCTTTTTCTTTGAGTTCTTATTATGCGGTACTCCGGTAAACGTTTGTCTACGTATGATTAGCGTGAACCAATATTTACGTATAGGTGGGGATAATTGGTTTTTTTTTGTTCCAATTTATTTACTTAGGCATTTTCTTGAATACTTATCTATTCTGTACAGTTTCTTTTTCTTATCATTAAATTTACATGTCTGACTATAGTGTATACCAAAAGTAATTAATGGATACAAAAGACCTATAGTATTTACTGTGAATTAAGAATTTTTTAATTAGTAACTTTAGTTTTATGAGTTCTTTTGTTTGACAAAAGAAAGAACTCCTTTTATGGCAATTAGTACCGAACGTGTCTTGAGGATCCCTTTTGCTTCGCTATTGGCAAATGGCTTTCGGGGTTACGATACTGTGGCGCCTATTTTTCTGAAAATCTATACTCACGGACGACTCTCTCCTACTCTCCGAGTTTTTTGAGTTAGTTTTAGCACCCCGAAGGTCAAACAAAGGACCGTTTGAGGTAAGAATACGGGCGATTATTTTTTGTACTATCAATCGCAGTGAACTGGGCGTTACAAGTTTTAAAATTCAACCCTAAAAAGACGTAGCCTTTAAAAAGTGACGGAGAAAATTTTAAGATAAGTTAAAACAGATTACTTTGGACTAATGGAGGGAATAGAAAAATTAGAAAATTTTTCGTTGTTAGTGAAAAGGAGACGTAAAAATTATTATATTTCAGACAAGTTTAAAAGTGGTTTAGACCAAGATTTAGATTTTACCATATAATCACAAATTTGTGAAGGTTTCTCTAAAGATCCGTTAAATAGTTTCAAAAATTATTTCAAATATGCATATATTACATTATTACATGTTGAACGGTCGTTTTCTGTATATAAGAACATTTTTTCTCCACAAGCTATTTTTCCATAGTTGTTTCAGCAAACCGAGTGCGCCGGGTTTGCTGAAACAACTGCGGAAACATATCTTGTGCTTCAACTATTTAACAGATACTATCCAGTTGGTAACTGTTGTAATTTATAAAAGGCGATGTTCCCATCCTTTATAAATTACCACTTCCTATTTATTTTATGTACAGTTACTACCACTTAAAGGTTAACGATGTACACGAAAATATATCTACCGGGTTTATGCAGGATCTTCTTTACGCCATGTAAACAAAACCTTTGCAGTCAGAGCTTGTCTATGATTCATAACATAATTAAGCATTCTAAACTGCCATTAACTCAATAAGTCAAAAGGTGTGTTGCCGAAACTACTTAAATATTAAATCTTGGAATTAAAGTTACGTTAACAAAATTAAATATTCTATTGAAAACAGTACGCAAAATGCAGTGTGAATGTTCGTTCCTCGCTTTCTATAATTTTTCGCTATTTTGCGGAGCGAAGTAAATATATATATATATATATATATATATATATATATATTAATATTATATTACCCAATCGGTGTACGAAAGAGAATGAGATTGTAACAAACTCGCCTGGTATTTGAATTACCCCCCAAAACATGCACCACTGTGCGTTTTCTTAAATGAAACATATAAAAGCTCTTTTTATAGTTTGATATCGATACGGTTCGACATAAGGATATAGGGCAAAAATTGTGATTTAGATCGTCAACCTTTTTGTGGTAGTAATGTATCTACTCAGTTTCGCTTCTTTAGTTCTAAGTACCGGGTCCTTTTTGCTTTTACTTATACATCCATTTTCATTTTTTTTCGCTAAATATTTCGTAGGTATCTTTTCCACATACATATTTAAGTCTTATCTGCTTTGTTTTAGTTGATGTAAGTACGAGGCGTGTTTTTTAAGTAAGAGCTATTTTGTTGTATACACTAATAAGTGGTGCGCCGTACGAGTGCTTACGTCGTGTCCCAGCATTCTTTGGAAACAACTGTGCTCAGTTGCAGCTGTGTAGGTAACCTGTACAACCTGTAAAATGTTCAAGATTATCGAATCGCCTTCCCCGTGTGAGATACGGTCAGTGATACGTATTTTGTTGGCAACATGTATGCTGCAGACATTCATCGGCAGATTTGTGAAGTTTATGGAGCTACTGCCATATGTGAAGGCAAAGTGCGTAAGTGGGTCAGGGACTTCAACGCTGGTTGCGACAGCGTCCATGATGAGTCCCCCTTCGGTCGCTCATCTGTGATAACAGACGATATGGTGGCTTCAGTTGAAGCGAAGATGCTTCAGAACAGTCGCTTCACCATAAGCGCTTTTTCAACCGACCTCCCTGAAGTGTCGAGGTCACTGCTGTACAAGATTGTTTCTGAAAAGTGAAAGTTGAAAAAACTGTGCTCCCGTTGGATCCCTAAACTCCTAACGTAGAACCACAAAAACAAAAAAATTGAGTTTTCGCTGAATTTTTTGACTCGTCATAGCGAAAAAAGTGACGTGAAGTGGAGTCGTATTGTGACGGGAGACGAAACGTGGGTTTCACATGTCACGCTCGAATCGAAGCAGCAGAGCATGGAGTGGAGACGCACACACTCCTCTAAGGGTGAAGGACTCTGTCGCAGCGAAAGATCGTGGCATCTATGTTTTGGGAGAGGCAGAGGAAATTTTGGTACTCTATGACAATGTAAGGCCTCACACTGCAGATCCGAGCACTGATTATCAGACCAGGCGGCAAATTTCTATGAAGAAGGTATTCAAAATCTAGTTGTAAGGTTTGATAAGTGTTTAAACAAACTTGGCAACTATGTTGATAGATGGAGAAATGTATGAGGAATCTGAAAATAAATTTTGTTTTTGAAAATTTTCTTTCGTTTGCTTTTATTTTCAAACGGTCCTTACTTAAAAAACACGCCTCGTATATGTATCGCATACATATGTGATTCTAAGTCTTATTACTTTCTACTCCTACTACTTCTGAAAAATATTTTTACAAATAAAATGATGATTAATTGCATAATCGAGGAGGAAATAAAACTTTCGTTTATGTGACAGCAATTATATTGAAAAAGAACATTATGTATCGCAGTTACATAAATATGCAGTGACACAAAATATCGTTGGAAGACAAGCGTGTATTGACGATATAAGCTGGTCAAACTGTAACTTGTCTTGCAATAATTTTACGTTCGAACTCTTCCTGCGATCAAGTCCGTCACTCTACTTTAACGTATCGAGTGGATATTAGAGTGAAGTGATACATACGTAGTGGTTACTTGTAAATAACGGCTCTCTGAATTATATATTAATTATATTTTTCTCTCCGTCTTCTGTGGTTGTGGATGTGGTTGTTGGTGTACGCAGGAAAAAATCCGAGAATACTGTTACCGTAACAAGTTTAGGTTTTATGTAGATCGAAATAAGCTCGTAGGTGTCAGATAACGGACTGCGAGATTGGCCGTAAGAAATTTGTAACAATTGACCTATTATTGCATGGACTTTTTGGATAATAAGCGATACTTTATGAGTTGTATGTGTGTGCGTGATGTGTTATTATAGAACCATTTTTTTTCACGTGATAGAATATAAATTACTATTGAATGGTATTTAAATGATTTATGGTATTGTCTACATTAATTAAAAAGAACATACGAAAAGTGTTTTGTCTTTCTTACTGTTCAGAAAAAAATACGTTTAATTAAATAATAACACAATTAATCATTTTTTTCTTATTGCTTATTTTCAATGTCGTTGAATAAAAAATTTAAATTATTAAATACGCAGTGTTTCGATTTGCATTAATTTAATTTTATAATAATGTGCATAATAATTGTTTCACAACACAGTGGCTTCAACAGATATCTAAAGTAGACCAAATTCTAATGTACAGTGTAGAAACACTAAGGCAATGAATTTTTTATTTCGCAATACGTAATAGAACATAAATGATAAGTTAGAGATGTTGGGAAAAGCACGTTCCCCTGGGATATTAAACTTTTTATTCTCTAAACAGATTTAATAATGGATAATCGTTTAGACCAACTTGTTCATTTATTGGTTTAATTTTTAAGTTTATTAATTTCTTGATATTCTAAAAATATTTTTTTCTTTCTATAGAGTAACTTCGGGTAATTTGGAATATGCGGCTAATGTGGAACCCCCACGTATTTCTTAAACTAAATGTTATTTCGCACCCGCAACCATCTGCATACATAGCTTACAAAAACTTATTAGCAGCACGTGTTTTTCTGTACGTATGAATGTACCGTTAGATTTCAGTTGGCATGTAAATGAAAACAATTGTAGTGGACTTTATTTTGTGCGCACATTTGAACAAGTATTTTGCTCTAAGTTTTAAGAGTTTGCCCAGTGTTTCGATACGATAATATAAAAAGTGTACTAAATAAAACTTGTAAGCTGTAAGTATCTCGATTTAAAATGTTTTACTAATTTTATATTATTTACTTTGAAAAAATCGGCAGTCGGCTAATATGGAATACTTGAAGGCGGGGAATGTGGAACCCTATTCCACATTACCCATTTACTTAATCTATATTTCATTTTATAGGATATAATATTAAATCATGCCAAATAAAGAAGCTATTAGAAAATGGGATCCAGAAAACATGAAGAAGGCAGCCGAACGAGTAAGAAATAATGAAATAGGCATTAAATTAGCTGCAAAAACATTCAATGTCCCTCGTACCACACTTCATAGAATGGCAAGAAGCGAAGCCAATGTTACCGATCTATTGTCAATACCTTTAGGACGAAAGCCAGTTTTTTTTCACAGAACTGGAAAGCCAATTAGTGAAATATGCCATTGAAATTGAAACGTGTTATTGGGGTCTTACTCGCAGTGATATTCGGTCACTTACATTTCAACTTGGAAAAAGAAATGGAATTTCAAAAAACTTTTCAGTCATGAAAGAGTGTGCTGGCAAAGACTGGCTATATGGATTTATGAGACGACATAAAAATCAGCTAAGTATACGTAAGCCAACAGGTACTTCTTTTGACAGAGCAAAAGGTTTTACCAAGGAAAATGTGCAATTATTTTTGATATTCTTGAAACTGAGTATGGCCAGCAAAACTTTCCTATTTTAGGACTTTCAATTGTTCAAAGTGTATATCCAAAAGTTATAAGTACTAAGGGAAAGCGACAAATAGGTTCATCAGCTGAACGTGGTTCTTTAGTTACAGTTATTACTTGTATGAGTGCAGGCGGCTCATTTGTGGCAGCATTTTCTATATTTCCCAGGAAAAATGATAGTCCACAGTTAATGAAAAATGCACCACCTGGCTCTGCTTCAGTGTCTCATATATCTGGTTGGGCTCAAACAGATATTTTTACGAAATGGTTCCAACATCTTCTAAAATGCACAAAACCTAATAAAAATGAGCCACATTTACTTATTTTAGATGGGCACTACAGTCATACAAGAAACAGATTTGTTAGAGCTAGCTCATCAGAATGGGGTGGTAATAATTTCTCTCCCCCCACACTCCAGTCACAAAATGCAGCCCTTGGACAAAACATTTATGGGTTCTTTGAAAATTTACTACAGTGAAGAAATCAGGAGATTTACTCGAGAAAATGCGAGAAAAGTGACTCAGTATGATATAGCTGAACTATTTGCTAGAGCATACCTTAAAGTTCAAACGGGTGAAATTGCTATAAATAGATTTAAATGTACTGGCATCTATCCATTGGATAGACATATTTTTAAAGAGTCTGATTTTATCGCAGGCGAAACAGTTTGTAATACATCTCAAGAAAACTCCCCAGTTACAGAAAAAGACACCGAAGCATCATGCGAAATTGCCACATGTTCAAATGCTCAAGAAATTCCCGCAATCAGAAAGCTTGTCTTCAACTCCAGTTCAATTCTTATTCCTGTTTTTGTTATATTTTCATGTTTTGCCATGGAGGATTTTTATGTTTTTAGTTATGAATAAAAACGAAATTCCTTTTCTATCAGTTGAAGTTTTTTAAATCAGATATACATATGTACATATTTTCGTTTCTGGTATTATGGAATAGGGTTCCACATTACCCACCGGTGGGGTTCCACATTACCCTCCAATTTTCTAAACCAAGCTTTTTGAGATGATTCAGATTTTTCCTATTTAACTATTCCTAAAGTAAAAAAAATTAAATTTTTGTAAAATAATCAGTTAGGCCACCGATAAGCAAACGTGTTGGAACACATCTGATTAAAATTTTATTAATACTTTTTCAAGGAATCCAAAAGCAAAAATAGGGGTTCCATAATACCTGAAGTTACCCTATGCATTACTTCATATGTATAGATTTGACCTCTGGTTATTATTAGTTAAACGAAGAAGCAGAAGAAGAATCCCTTTTTATATTTACGTATGAGTTGCTGCGTTCTGATATACAGTACCCGGTAATTGAATTAGAGCCACTCTTGCATATCAAAAAGTTGTCATACAAGTCGTTTGTGTTTAAATATATTTTATACTTTCGATTATAAACGGTTCTAGTTGTTCGAAGAGGTTTTATTGTTAGAAAAAACGAGCATTACATTATTAGGAAATCCTCATATTATCGGTTTTCACTCGGGTTCCTGTTATTAGGGTCTAAACACAGATAATAAAATATGCGAAAGTACTACGAATAATATTCAATTTTAGTTGAAGTTTGTATGTGCCTGTGTTAAGAAGTGTATTCAAGTGTTTTAATAAGACGTTGTGGATTTTATTATTAGTTTGATTTTTTTTGGGTGAATTTTTAAGCTTTTTAATTTATTCGGAATAGGCAAAGTGAGAGATATTATTAGTGCAGATAAAATTAATATAAACACTTTATTAAAAACAGGCATCTATTCGAACGGACAAATTACAATAATGCAAAAATTTTAGGCCACATAGTAGACCGAACATTAATTCGAGACAATATTCCGTCCACATCGAAGAGTCGCAGTCATGGTGTCCGTGTACCACCGACAGAGACGACCGGTTAATTATAAAAACTACTTTAAAGTAGACATTCTTCTGTTAGAGTGTTGCTAGATGAATTAAAAGTGCATAATATAAACATATCTGAGCGCACTATGCAATCACGATTGTACGCTGTCGAAAACAAACAAGCAGCCTAGGCTGACACCAAAACTAAAAAAAAGCATGCCTGTAATGTGCAAAAATACACAGAAATTTTGTGGTTGAATATTAGAAAAAGATAAACGAGTATAAATTTTGCCATTATTTTGTGGAGAGCGTCATGAATAAAGTAGTAAAAAGGTTGTTGAAACTGTATTTTCACCTTTTCTAAACTCACTAATTGGCGTTTTCAATAGTCATAATTTACAATTTTGGGAGGATGAAAAACCTCGAGAATTTGTACACCAACGGAAGTTCAAATTGGAGGGCCAATATTTCTTTCGATGGGACTAAATGCAAATGAATACGTAAATGTGTTGGAGGAAGTACCGGATACTAAATTATCTCTTGAAAGTATCAATTTTTTAAAAAATTTCATTTTTATAAGTCACATTTTCTTTGCAATAAGTGATCTTCAGCGATGAATCTCGACTTAAGACAATGAGGGAAAGTGTTTATTTCGTTAGGTGAATATCCCAGGAACGTTATAGTAATGAGGTTGTAGAGAAAAAAATCAGTCATGATCTGGTTGTTTATAACTGCGAATGGTACCGGACTCCGTATTTTGTCGAGAGCAGCATGAATCAAATGCAATATAAAAAGTTTGTTGAAACTATATTTTTGCCTTTCATAAACTCATTAAATGGTGGGAGATGGTGTTTATAATAGTCACAATTTTCGTTTTTAAGGGCATGGAAGTCCTCAAAAATTTGGACACCAAAGAAAGTCCAAATTGTAGGACCAATATTTCTTTCGAAGTGACTAAATGCAAATGAATACGTAAATGAGTTGGAGAAAGTACTGGATACTAAATCATTTCTTGAAAGCATCAATTTTTATAATAAATTTAATTTTTATAAGTAATATTCTCTTTGCAACAACCTACCGCTTGAGGCAATGACGGAAAGTGTTAATATCATTAGACGAATATCTAAGGAAGGTTATAGTAATGAAGCTGTACAGAAAAAAATAGTCATTATTTAGTCATATGTAACTGCGAATGGCTCCGGACTCTGTATTTTGTGGAGAGCACCATGAATCAAGTGCAATATGAAAAGGTTATTGAAACTGTATTTTTGCCTCTCCTAAACACACTAAATGCAGAAGACTACCAAGAGTTGGTATTTTCAACACTAACAATTTCCATTTTTGGACAGATGAAAATCCCTGAGCTATTCGAGTATTTTGACATCAAAGAAAGTTTTCTATGAATAATTGGCTAGGCATCTTAAATCTTCAAATTGAAGGACTAATATTTCTTCCGAATAGACTAAATGCAAATGAATACGTAAATGTGTTGGAGGAAGTAACGTTCCATTAAATGTTAGAGCCAACATGTAGCGTATTACATGCACGATGGTGCATCAGCTCATAACGCAAAAATTATAAGAGCATGGTTGAACGTTTTCCAGTAGGTGGGTCTATCTACTCGAGCATTTCCAACCTATCTTTCTGTTCGACTTCAACACAGAAGTTAATGCATGAAAAGTATCTAGTCGTGCAAGAGAAAGTATCTAGAAAACGTAAATGGGGGAGTAGAGCACGGAAGTGGTTTTCTCAATTTGACGTTCAGGAAGATGAGGGGACTTTAGGAATGGACTCGAAAAAATTGTCAGATACTTGGAAAACTAATCATAGCTATGGAGGGGAATACAGCATCTGGAAATTAAATTAGCCCAGGTCCAGTTATGATGAATAATATTTTATTAGGGTCTGGTTTGTGTTCTCAAAACAAAATTGCTAGAAAAGTAAAAGTTTCACACCGAACACTCGACTTCCTGCGGTCAATATCATTGTCACCAGCCACGCAAAATCACTGAAAGGGAGGATAGAATAATTATTAACATTGTTTTGCAAATTAGACAAGTTTCTATCAGAGGTATTAGAGTGGACTTTGTGAACTCGATTATAGCCTGCTGGATTAGATGTCGCGAGCTTACGATAAAACCGCTTTTAACTAAATGATGACGAAAAAGCGTCGAGAATCAAAAGCATCAACATTTTATTGTTGTAGAACGGAAAAACCTTTTTGTATAAAATTGTATCGAAAGTATCTTAACAATGTTTTCTTACATTACGTGTTAGTTACTGTTGTTAATTTCTCAATCAGAGTGAAGACTCACAACTCAAAACGATTACAGAATCCATCAAATTTGCGCGACATTTTTAATGAAAAGACAGTGAATCAGTATCAATAAAAAATGAAATATAAACTCTTCTGGTGTCTTTCCTTCCTTTCATGTTTATGCAAGACGGGGCCCCATGCCATTCGGCGAAGCCTTTCCAGAATGTTTTTCGCACAAGAAAATGGAAATTCGCTGGACCTCAATTCAATCGAGAATGTTCGGAGTGTTCTTAAATCGATTCTTTACTCGCCCCCAAAACCGATTTAAGAACTGTAAAAGAAAATATCGAAAAAGTCTGGAAACAAAACAGGAAGTTACAAGTCACCGTAAAAGCCTGTAGGGACAACATCCCGAAGCGAATTCAAGTGGTCATTTAAGCTAAGAGAGGTTTGACCAAATGTTGAAACAAATACATCCTGTAGTTGTGAATAAGTGTTCAGTTTATACAAGTACATACATATATGTAGTATATAAATAGATGTCTTAAATTTCATGTGTTTGAATTTTATTTTCTTAAAACACTAAAGTGTAGGGTGGGCTAATTTAATAACACCGTACTGTGAATTCTTAATTAAGTTGAGCTCAATAAAAACATTAGCTTTTAGTTTTAATTTTGAAATATATCTTTGTAAACATTTGCAAAAATGGAAAAGAAATATCTAACGTCGAACTAGGAAAGGTCAAATATTTTAATAAAACTTGTTTGGATTTGTTTGTAAATTAATATTAATTTTTAAGAGGGCATTAATCAGCGAATAAGCTATAATTCGTTAATATCACTGTACAGAAAATATTATTTCTCTTATACACTAATGAATGCGCTTTATGTGGGTATTCATGATTACGTTTCATTTTTAAAGAAAATTTTGCATGCTTTATTAACAAATATTCCCTAAGAACTGATGTATTCGATATATATTTTCTAATCTCCAACTAATTATTGTGAAACGTTTGTAAAAGGTGGTCTAATATGTTTCTACAAGTCGGAACTTGTCTGTGAACCCCAGCTGGTTGACCTTCTCTGTTTCTCCTCGAGAACCAGTAATATGTAAGAAGTCATTAAAAGACTTTCAGTGTAAATATATACAAGAAGTCTAATTAATTGAAATAGTTTATAATATATAATAATAATCCATATGCCTTCACACGTCCTAACAGCTTTACGTCAATTTTAAGGAAATTTGGCAGAATATGAGTTACTATTACGTCCTCGCTCGTTGTGAGATTTAAGATCCTTGTCTGTCAGCATTCTTTTAAACAGTAGAGGAAAATCACAAAAAAATTTCACGGACTGCAGGCCATTCGTCTCGAAACCGGAACCTCTGGCGCGATAAGCCAGTGACTTACCACTAAGCTACCATACTAAGTTATGAATTTCATTTGATGTGTCATTTATCGTCACGTAGGGAAAAGGTGCATGGAACATACAGACAGATTTGGAATTGAAAATCAGGACACCTCTTGGGTCTTAAATATGATACGCGTTGTACAACAGCAGCTGGAACTGGATTGCCACTTTCGCGGCGCAAAAGATTTGAAATTTCAGAGTCATTGTATAAATTTGTCATAGTTTATTAGGACGATATCGTATTCAGATCCTTTGCTAATTTGTAAACCCATTACAACTATATAGAAAGGATACTCTCGGGGAAGGAAGTGTTGAACTCTGGTGAGGAATAATAATAATCCATGATTACACATCTCTCAACAACTTAACGCCAATTTCAGGGCGGTTTTAGCAGACTATGAGTTATTATTACGGTCGTACTTGTGGTATGACTTAATATCTTTCTCCGTTTGGATTAGCTTAAAAGGGGAAGGGAAAAACAACGGAATACCCTTCCCGACAGCTGAGCATCGGATTCAAACCCGAAACTCCCGGGATGATAAAGCACTGACTTATCAGACTAAGCTATAAATTTATCAAAACACCGCAAGCTTTTGTAAATAACCCACTCTGCTTCTGTTATGGTCGCGACGCCAAAAAGTGAATGGCTACTAGGCCAATATTTTCATTCAAATGCTGTCCCAATTCATTTAACTATATAGGAAGGATACAGTAAAATGTGGGAAAAGAAGCATCGAACACTAGGGAGGAATAACAATATTAGTACCAATTATAAGGGCTTTGATTCACCATGAGTTATTATTATGCCTGCATTCGTGGCGCGACTTAAGGTCTTTACCTGTCAGCATTCGCTTAAATGGGAAAGGACAAAACATGAAAAACTTTCTCAGACAGTAGGCTATCGGACGTGAATTAAAAACCCACAGCGTGATAAACCAGTAATCTATCGCTGAGCTATGAGCCAGCTCGTTTACACCGCATTAAGAAGAAAAGCTATAGACACTCATAATAATGTAATTAGACGACAAAATAGGGAAAATATAATATTCTTTTGAAAATTGTTTAATTTACTGAAGTATAAGCAATAGAATAGATTCTAACGTAAATTACAAACTAGTTTAATAATTATCAGTGATACCCTTGGGACTGTCCTGCAGAGCAAAGTTTTTCAAAAAAAGATTTAATATTTGAAATTGACACTGTTTCTGTTTCTATATTTAGCTGAGATCTATATTTTATCTTAAAAGCAACCACCGCAAAAAATTCGGTTTTATAAAGATAGGATATTGAAAATGGTAATAGTATACGAAAATCCATCATCTACTTCTGCCCAAAACTCAACTTTTTGAACTTCGCCGTGAAGTCTATGAAGATTTCTTCTTTAGTAGCCGCGACATCTTCGGGAGTGTTTTGAAATGGGTCCATAATCCACTAGTAATTTGCTATGAAGTTGTCGTAATTCTTTATAGCAGCATGGTTAACCTAAAGTTAAATGATTTTGAATAGTTACAAAAACAATTTTAATATCTTGCTCTTCAACCTTGTAAGTTTGACAAATTCATCCATATATGCGAACATTGCTTTACATATTGTTTGCTCCCAACTACAATTTTTTATAAAAAGTATTAACTTTATTACTCGTATCCAAGCTGTGTCCGTTTGCTTCTTGGAATTGAAGACTCGAGGTATTTAATTTCTGGAATATATTGACCAAGTAGCACAATTTCACATAATAAATCATCTCGAACTTTTTCGGCTTCTGGTATGTTTTTTTCTTCTTCTAGAAAAATGTCGATTTCGCAATCTTTTCCCATATGATAATCATCTTGCCTTGCTATAAAACAGTAACGCTGAATGCACTGCGCTCATCTTTTTACGAAGTGCAGCGAAAATGTTTGATTCAATGAATCTCATTTTGATATAATTTATTACGATTATAATCATCGTAAGCATAATATTCAGACCAGGACTGTGGAGATTTTGGTGCTTGCAAATTTTGGAGTCCTCCAGTCATTCTACGAGCACTATTGGTGCATATTCCAATGTAATTTTTTCACTCGTCAACATCAAAACACATGTAAATAAAAACTAATATTATACGATGAGAAATATCATTAATTAACATTTATGAAAAATTAAGTCGCAAATATTAAAAAGTTGAAAAGCACTGACGTAGAGTTTTATGACAAACTGGGCTAACTGGGAGACAGAAGTTGGAGATATTTTTGAAAAAGATATTTAATTGTTTCTAGAATTTATTTTTATTTTCTTTAGAATTTTTTTTGACATTTATTAATTAATTTTTGAGTAGCTTATCAATATCTAACGTTGTCTATATTCGCTCTTGTGGACGGGCGCGTTGTCATGCAAAAGCAGAACACCTTTTGTCAATTTTCCCCGTCTTTTCTCTTTAATGGCTTCTTTTAGTCGCTCTAATATTGAAGCGTAATATTCTCCGGTTATAGAAACACCTTTATCTTTATAATCAATCAACAATATTCCTTACGAGTCCCAAAATACCGTTGCCATGAGTTTCCCAGCTGATTGTGACACTTTAAATTTCTTGGGAGGTGCTGTGCCCTTTTTATGCCACTGCATGGAGTCTTGTTTGGACTCAGGTTCAGAATGATGAACCCAAGTTTCGTCTCCAGTAACAATTCCACTCAATACACCATCCTTGTCTTCATTACAAAGGTCCAAAAATGCACGCGAACACTCTACGCGCTGTTGTTTTTGCGGCGGCGTGAGCATTCTCGGCACCCATCTTGCGCTGACCTTAGACATGCCGAGATGATCGTGTAGGATTTTAAAAATTGTTGTATCGGATACTCCAACCATTTCTGCGAGTTGTTTCTTCTTTAGTCGAGCATCTTCGAGTACAATTTGTTCAACTTTTTGGGTAAGTGCTGGCGTGGTCACCTCAATGCTCCTGCCCGGCCTCGGGTCGTCTTCAAGGGATTCCCTTCCCTGTTTAAATAAACTATGCCACTTGTACACCATGGTTTTTCCTGGACAAGAGTCGCCGTAAACCAATGACATCTCATTCATTATGGTCGCGACTGATTTTCCTTGCCTGGTAAGGAACTTTATAATGGCACGATATTCGATTTTTTCCATATTTCACTTTTCACTCCTGATTATGTTACTTGGTTGACGATAGCTCAAAGACTAACTGTCTAATAACAATGAAACTTCGTATTTATACTAATCATGAGTCGCTGCACAGGCCACGTCCCCAATGCGCCTACTCACCCTTCTACAACCCGCTCATTCCGCGAATATAAAAACGCTCCCTCGTATATCTGTTATATTACACAGAGCACGCTATGATCCATTTTAATTATGTATTTAGAATAAGCAAACAGGAGTAGAGATTAATGACCAGTAGTGGAACTATGGATCACCATTTTTACACATCTTCTACTGATAAGATGTCCAGTAATATTTATAAGAACTGCAATATTGTAAGTGAGATAATGGGCATAATTTGGGCGTCTAAAATAGAGCAAAAATTAACATCGAAAATATTTTATAATTGTATGTTTAACATTAAAAGTATTTTGTTAAAGTCAGATTAAAAGGTTGTTTGATTGGTAATTTTTTGTTTGTGTCAAAATCAAACAAAATCTAAAATTATTTTTAACTACATTAGCATCCTGTTCTATGACATTTATTACAAGAATGATCTATTACTATTATAGTAGATTGAGTAAAGTGAGTTAAGGTGGTGTTTTGGGTTTCTATGGAGTATGACGAGATATATTTGATAAGCGCGTTCGTGGATATATTGGTTGAGGTTCAATCGGTTTTTGAGACATACAATAACCCCTTCACTTTTTGCATTTAGTCTTCTTTTTTCTTTTCCATCTTTGAGCTGCTCCACTTGAACCTTACACGTATCATCTTATTTTTTTTAACATTTTCTGTTCTTGGAGAATAAGGACTAAATAGTTTCTTCAAAAACTGCATGTAACACAAACGTATATCTATCAGAATACTTGACTGAAATTTTGCTGGTTCTCCAAAATAAAACAAAAGAAGAGCTAATTCATTTGGATTTAAACTAATTGTTTTGTATTGACGTATGTGTTTACTGAGGCTGGAAATTGTTAACACTTCGTACATCACGATTCAGGTGGTTTCTCAGACAGGTGAGCATTCTTTCTTTATTTACATTTGGATTTCTTTCTATTCTTTTTACAACTTGGACCTATTCCATCTGAAACCATAATATTTGCTGTGTGTAACAAGGGATAAATAGGTTCTTCAAAACCTGCGTATGATGTAACTGCTGCAATAAATAGCTTGGGAACTCAGTCTTCAACCGGATATGACAATATTCCATCGTTTGTAGTAAAATGCGTCGCTACAGAAATTGCACCGGTGCTGACTTACCTCATAAATTATTCGTTTGAAAAAGGAATATTTCCTTCAAATCTAAAACTTACGATTATTCATCCCATATGTAAAAAATGCGATAAAAATCATTTAGAAAATTATAGGCCCATTGGTCTTTTAACAACCTTCTCAAAAATATACGAACGTATTGTGAATAAGAGCCTAATGAGTTATCTAACTCATTTCAACTTGCTATCCCCTAGCCAGCATGGTTTTCGCAGTGAACGGGGTACCCATACGCCGCTCTTTGGGTACCTGAACACTATTTATTACTCGCTTGACATTGGCCTCCCCTGTATGGGGATATTCACTGATCTTTCGAGAGCATTCGACTTGTTCAATCACGATATTTTACTTTACAAGCTATCACGATATGGGATCAGGGGGTACAGCTCACAAGTGGTTCGAGTCATATCTCTCTGACCGTAGGCAGAGTGTCAGGGTCGGAACCTGTCAATCTGACTACATTAATCTTAACAAGGGTGTATCCCAGGGGTTCAATCCTTGGACCAACACTATTTCTGGTTTATGTGAATGATCTGCCGAACACGCTTCAAAATGTGGAGCGTGTCGTTCTTTATGCAGATGATGTGAGTGTGGTTGTCAGGTCATCTGGGGTGGGGAATCTTTGTGATCTGGCAAGCGACATTTTCACTAAAATTAATGACTGGATGATGTTCAATAAGTTAAGCCTCAATAAGGAAAAAACCAAATTGGTTTACTTTCATAATAAAATTAAGCATCTACCTCATGTATTAATAAATAATGAGACCTTCGATTGCTTTTCTTCTGCGAGGATCCTGGGTCTGATTGTTAACGAAAACCTAAAGTGGGTCATTCATATTGATAGCGTGTGCAGTACCTTGGCTAAGGTGTGTTTCACCCTGAAGCTGCTCCGCAAAACGTGCAATCGGAGTACTCTACTAGCGTTCTATCACGCTAATTTCGTGTCTCCTATGAGATATGGGGTGATACACTGGGGTGTGTCGCCGGAAGTAGTTAGAGTGTTTCATTTGCAGAAACCTGCCCTCAGAATTATCTTTATGATGGGCTACAGGGACTCGTGCAGGGAACGCTTTAGAAAGGATTCGCATCTAACTTTTTACGATATTTATATACTGGACCTTCTTTGCTTCGTGTTTAAGCACAAGCAGGCATTTTCGAATGGGAATGTAAAGCACAAATATGAAACAAGAGCCGAACATTATCTACTGCCTACTTCTCACTCTACAACTGTGTTCCAAAAAGGTACATATTTTATGGGCTGCAAACTAAACAATAACTTATCTCATAATATTAAAAGTATCAATAACTTCCCCAATTTTAAAAACAGTCTTAAGCAGTACTTGCTTGCGATAAACTGTTACAGTTTAAATGACTTTTTTATGTAGAAATTTGTAGTATTTCCTTTTCTTTTTAGTGACGTATTTCTAGCGTATGGTATGTGTAATATGTTTGAGCCGCTATTTTTTGTATGTTCTGATATTATGTATACTTGGTTTTTGAAATAAAATATTATTATTATTATTATTATTATTATTATTATTATAACATCCACATCTACCAGAATATCTGATTGAAAAATCTATTGATTCTTCAAAGATCTTTCCAATAAAGCCAAAAAGAAGCCAAATCATTTGAATTTAAACTGATTATTTTGCAATAACGTATGTGTTTCACAAGGCTGGAAATTTATTTAATTAATGTCTTTTATTTTCAATAAAGAGATGTGATAGAAACAAACGTATGACTGTAATTATCACTAGTCATATACTAGTACAAGTATACCATTACAAGAAAGGAAAAATAAAAAGTAAAATAAAATTTACTGCCCAATGTTATCGGACTAGTCCTTCTTAATTTGGTCAAGTGATCCGCAAAAAACTAAAATAAACTACCTATTGACATGAATTAAATTTGGTACTTTTATTTTTTTATGGACAAATTATTATTCTACGATCTTAAAAATTAATTATATATACATTTAATATTAGTTACAATGATAATTTTATAAATATCTTTCAGATTACACTTACGTGATGTGTTTGAAGCGTATCTTAGCGGAGATGAAGTGTAGTCTGTAAGAGAAAAAAAAGTAATACTGCAATTTTATCATTCACATGTGCACCATACTATCGCTAATATTAATTTTATTATTTTTATTTTAATGTAAGATATATATTTTGTAAACCAAACTAACGACGGTTTTATCAAATCGTTTTAATTTAAGAACATTAAAATAAATGGAAAACAAAAAATCTATAGTATATACACGAGCCTATTTCGACGTTACTGAAGACAGCAGCATCGCTTTCAAAATAATTATCTAAAATAATAGTTAAGCCCTTTTGAGATCAATATATATAATTAGGCTCTTTGGTGAAACTATTTGTCGTGTTGAATGTTTCCATGTTTATGATGGATCTGAGGAGTGATTTGTATTCAGAGAATATTTACATATTGTTACGATTTTAAAATGAATATAAGAAGAATCAGTTGATAATATTCAATTTGGTAAGAGCCCTTAAATGATACAAAGGGTACTAGGAAAGTTTTGCACTAGGGAGTAAAACACACTCGTTGTCCCAAGCCCGCAGAAGGTCCTCATCACTGGGAAACCGCCTCCTTTTCAGCTTCATTTTCACATGCGAGAACAGTGCAAAGTCGCAGGGAGCAAGATCTAGACTGTAGGGAGGGTGCTCGAGAAGTTTCAATCCTGCCATGGTCAAATATTCGGTTCAGGCTTTGGCGCGGTGAGCTGGAGCATTTTCGTGATGGACTAACCAGGTGTCCATTCTTGTCTTTGGCCGCAGGTTTTTCATAGATCCAATGACTTTAGGCAAGCACCGTTTAGTATACCATTTAGCTGTGACTGTCTTCTGTGTATCCAAAACGACGCGTTCCACAATTCCACTCGGTTTGAAAAATACAGCTATTATTTTCTTCTTTACAGATCGGGATTTTCTGACAATTACGGATGTGTCCTCATCATCAAAGACAGAAATTTTGTTTTGAGCTTTGGTCGGCACATCGTAATAGTACAACCACGTCTTGCCACCTGTCACGATGTTGTTCACATATCGAGATTGTTCCTTTTTTCCCGGCACCATGTCACACGTCGTATCATCTGTTCTTCACTAAGTCGATGCGGCACCCAGCGAGAACAAAGTTTCTTCACGTGCAAATGATCATGCAAAATCGAACGAATTGCTGGTGCATTTTGGGCTGAAGTACCCTCTATCTGTTGGTAGGTCATTGGCCTGTCCTCGCCAAGCATTTTCCTCACAGTAGTAACGTTTTCCTCCGTAACTGACGTTCGTGGCCTTCCCGGCCTCTCAGCATTCTCCACAGTTAAATTTTCCCTTTGGAATTCTCTATACCACCTGAAAATCGTTGTGCGATCTGGACAAACATCACTTAGTGCGAAAGTCATTTCTTCGAAGCACTGGTCTATGTTTAAACCACGCACGAAATTATAACGCAAAACTGCCCTTATCTCATTTCGTGACCACGATGCCATCGCAAGCACTTTACACTCTCACTGCTAATGAATAACTGAGCCCATCGACATGGCGCGGTGGCTGCTATGCACGGATGAACATGTCTCAACATGCAACAACAAGCAGCTTCTTACGATTCATTGTTGCGTCATATTTCAAAACTTTCCTAGTACCCTTTCTATACCAGGTATATGGTCATAATAAGCATTAGTTAAGTATAATCGACTACGTCGTTTAGCTAATTTTGTCGTATTAAGATTACTTATAAATATAAGTACTAACTTTGAATTTTGATATATTTCTTTATTATTAGATATACTATATACTCGTATCTACTTAAATAAATTATCCAAAGATGATTTTAAACTGGAAATTTTGTTATGTGCTCGTATGTGTAAATGTTTGTTGCATATGTATAATGTTATATTGTTATTCATTATAGTTAATACAAACATTAGGATATGTCAGTTATAAAGACCTAAAAATGATTACATGTAAAATCAAGCTAAAATTATATTAATAATGGGTTAAAGGGAGGTTATCACGTACAGTACAAAAGAAAGAAGCACCTTCTTGAATTTTGCAAGAAACTGTTATAAAAGGATAAATAATAATCTTACACATAACGAAATTTTTTTTAATGTATAAAAACTACCACATAACGATATTTAAACATAAACAGCTTAAATTTTCAATATTTTGTGTGACCACCTTTATTTTTTATGGTATCCTGCTTTCTTATTGGTAGGCTTTCCATTAATGAATGAATGAAATTTTCAGGAATATTGTACCACTCTTTCTGTAGTATGTTCCACAGTTCATTTATGTTTCTTGGCACCCTTTCACACTATTTTCGTTCAAGATAACCCCACACATGCTCAATAATATTTAAGTGAGGACTTTGAGGTAGCCATATCATAGTCTGCAATACCCTATTTGCTTCCTGCTGTGTTAAATAAGTTTTCTCAAATTTTGAGGTATGCTTGGGATCATTATCTTGCTGTAAAATGAAATTATTGCCAATAAGTCGCTGCTCTGATGGCACTTCTACTAGTGTTCTGTATTTCTCACCAGTTAATTTACCCTCTATTTTCACAATTTCACCCACACCTGCTGACGAAATACAACCCTAAACTTGGGTATTGCCTCCTCCATGCACTATGGTATTGTGTAAACATGGTCCCAATAACGATTCATCAAGGCGTCGTTTAACATACTGACGTCTGTTCGTTCCAAATAATTGATATTTAGATTCGTCAGCCCATAGTACTTATCACTCATTATATCCTCAAGTTTCGTGTTTCTGGCATATTTTAATCGTTTCCTTCTATTATCTCGTCGTAGTAAGGGTTTTCTCACGGTCACGCATCCCCTCAAGCATGATCTGAGCAAGTATCACCTTACTGCTGAAGTATGTACCGAAGTACCAGATGTTCGCGCAAGATCTTGAGCTAGTCTGCCCTAATTTTTTTACGATTTCTTAAGTAACTAACTTTCAAAAACTGTGCATCGGCTTTACTGAGCTTTTTTAGATGTCCACTCTTTGGTCTCTTACTTACACCGCCTGTTTCAGTTTTTATTGTTTGTTGCACGGCATACCGGGAACATTTCACTATCTTTGATATTATTACTTCACTATAACCCTCTTGGTGTAAAACAGTAATTTTATTTCTGTCTAGTAATGCTATTCTAGGCATTTTCTATCTACATAACAATTTACAGCTCACAATTTCTTCTTAAAAAGAAAATTTCATTCGTGTGCCCGTTTTTAAGAATCTAAATAAATTTTATTGTGGAACCGCTTTGTATCGTTTCTACCACTGAATTAAAAACAAAATCTTGTAGATAAATAACTCTCCCTTGAAATTTTATTGCAGAGCATTGTGGTGTAATAAAATTTATTACTTTAATCCTCTTATCAGGCGGTCGATCTCACCCTTACGCGGAAGTATGATGTTATAAACTTGGAAATTTCCAGTGATTATATTTCTACCGATAAGTGAATCGTTCTTGGAAAGATGTATTAGGTATTATAAATTAAATTAACCTAATAATTGCTAGTAAAAACGTTTTAGTAAATAAGTTTTGGAAAATATTGTTAGGTGCTTCTTTCTTTTGCACAGTTCTGTATGTATCGATGGAGAATGGACGAGTATTTTTTTTTATACGACAGTTAAATTGATATAAAAGGGATAAAATAATTGCATGGGCTGTAAAGGAACATAATGGAATGAAAATGATTTGATTTTACAGTACGAATGTTTTAATATAAGCAAAGAAACATAGAACTAACATACGAATAGGTAATTTTCATATATGTAACAACTTAAATAATGATTAATATTTAAAAAACATATACAGAAAACGAAAACGCATAGAAAGTCATTATTGCCTATAGATACGATACTAAAACAATTGCTATCAATAATATTTTATATGTTAATTAAAAAGATATTTTAATTCCGTTTTGCATAAAAAATGAATATGGTTTTCTTAATTTACACATATAAATTACTTTAGTGTCCTAGTTTCATCAATTAAATACTTCATATAAATATTTACAAATTATTGAAAATTCTGTCAAACTTTAAAATCTTAATATTGTACTAAGAACCAGTATTATATGCAATAGAAACTATAGAAATATATACATTATTATTTCTATAGTTTCAGTTGCATATTAACACTGGTTTTTAGTACAATATTAAGATTTTAAAGTTTGACAGAATTTTCAATAATTTGTAAATATTGGTTGGCAACTAAGTACTTTCGGTTTTTACTGATAGAGAGCGTTGCTTTATTTTTTGTATAACGTATGTTAGTGGTGTACTTTACCGTTTGTCGCGTGATACTAGTCACATTGACGTAACTTCAGAAGCAAGTAGTGCGTGATTTTTATTAAAGCTATTAGTTGTGGGTTAATTTTAAATGGAGTGCAGAAACTAACATTTTCGACATATTTTACTATTTTATTTCCAGTAAAGGAAAGAAAGCTGCTGCGGCTCACAAAAAGATATGTGAAGTCTATGGTGCTAATTGCTTAACAGAGCGCACCTGTCGGAATTGGTATAAAAAATTCCGTTCTGGAGATTTTTCCCTCAAAGATGAGCAACGTTCTGGTCGGCCTACTGAAGTTGATGATGACCAAATCAAAGTCATAATTGAAGAGGATCGTCATATAACTGTTCGAGAGGTTGCGGAGAGGCTACATGTATCGCACACAACAATTGAAAAACATTTAAAATGTGTTGGGCTAGTTAAGAAGCTTGATATTTGGGTACCTCGCGAATTGAAAGAAATTCATTTAACACAAAGAATCAACTTTTGCGATATGCACCTTAGACGAAATGAAACAGACCTTTTCTTAAAAAGAATCATCACTGGTGTAGAAAAATGGGTCCTGTACAGTAACATAGTTCGAAAACGATCATGGAGCAAACACGATAAACCAGCTCAAACCACATCGAAAGTTGAATTGCATCCAATAAAGATCATGCTGTCAGTTTGGTGGGATTACAAAGGTGTTGTGTTTTTTGAGCTGCTTCCAAGGAACCAAACGATCAATTCTGATGTTTACTGCCAACAATTAATAAAACTGGATGAAGCAATCAAAGAAAAACGGCCAGAATTGTCAAATCGGAAAGGTGTAGTTTTCCACCAAGATAATGCAAGGCCTCGCACATCTTTGGCAATTCGTGGGAAACTATTGGAGCTTGGCTGGGGAAGTGATGCCACATCCCCCATACAGCCCTGATCTAGTACCATCTGATTACCATTTATTTCTAAATTTGCAGAATTCTTTGAATGGTAAAACTTTCACAAATGACGATGACCTTCACTAGCACCTGGTTCAGTTTTTTGCTGACAAGGACCGGAAATTTTATGAGCGCGGAATCATGCAGCTGAAAGAAAGATGGCAAAAGGTCATTGAGCAAAATGGAAAATATATAATTGATTAAAAACTATTCTTTGTTTAAAAAAAGTGTTTTATTTTATACTACAAAACCGAAAGTACTTAGTTGCTAACCCAATATTTATATGAAGTATTTAATTGATGAAACTAGGACACTAAAGTAATTTATATGTGTAAATTAAGAAAACCATATCCGTTTTTTTTATCCTAAACGGAATTAAAATATCTTTTTAATTAACCTATAAAATATTATTGATAGCAATTGTTTTAGTATCGTATCTATAGGCAATAATGACTTTCTATGCGTTTTCGTTTCCTGCTATACATGCGAAGGTAAAAAGCAAGGATTCTCCACAATTCACTCGTATAGCTAACATAGTGCCAGTTAGCTAAAAGAAAAATATTTGAATAACAAACATACACACAAATAGTGATAAGTTTTCGAGGTTATGTTTGTAAATAACCTCCTGTATTAAGTATATAGGTCAATAAACGTTATAGTGCCATAAAAGAAAGCATATAATTTTCAATAATTATATAAACAATACTTGTGTAGTGAATAATAAAGCAGTGTCAAAAGAAAACTATAATAAACTTTTAAATCTGTGTTAAGATGGATCACCGAGGATAATATGGAGATGGATGATTCATATATCAACGTATCGACAATGGACGTATGACGGATAAGGAACATCGAGGAATAGAAGAGGATGGAAGATACAGATATATCATTTAGTTTGTAAAAAGACTGTTTTTATATCGTAATTTGTTTAATGTTTGTTTATTCATCTCGTAAGGTGAAAATATGGTTAGTTTAATTTGAATTGGAATATAAAAAGAAAACCATTTTAAAAGAAAAAAAAATAATAAAATCAATTAAAGAAAATCGTTAATAGAAATTAAAATGAATGCATTCTATAATATCAAGTACATTTTTTTTAGCTTTTGAATTAATAAGGGTTGCATAAATAATAGTAATAGAAATTTTAATAATTCATTTTGATCTGGTATGTAGACTAAATAAAGACAATGCTGATCGTTTTTTTTTCATATCAAAGGTGTTATCATGACTGAGGGTCAAATCGTCAATTAGAAATACTACAATGAAGTCTTAATCAAGTTGAGGGAAAGAGTAAGGAAGAAAAGGCCGGAGTTGTGGAGGAACGACTCGTGGACTTTGCACCAGGACAACACACCAGCTCACGATGCCCTATCTGTGAGGAGTTTTTAGCGGACAAGCGCATTGCTGTGCTGGATCATCCTCCGTATTCGCCAGATCTCATACCATGTGACTTCTGGCTGCTTCCAAAAGTGAAAAGTGTATTAAAAGGAACATATTTTCAGTCTGTTGAACATGTAAAAGCAAAAACGGCAAAAGTTGTTGAAGAAGCTGACAACTGATGAACTACAGCATTGTTCTGAAGAATGGAAGACACGTATACAAGGGCGTATATATAGGGGAGGAGAATGAAGGGGATAATAGTTAAATATAAGTTTATTTGTAATAAATAACATATCTCACATCAGTCTCGTTATTTAATTTGCCACACCTCGTATAGCTATTTTAGATTTAGTTGAAAATTCTTTGACTGCTCTTTTTCAATACAAAACGGTAATAAAGACCGTTTTTAGTGCTTCATCCATTTTAAAATATGTATAAAATATTGATGATTTACTTATTTTTCTTTACAAGCAACGACCATCAAGATCGTAGCATCAAAACGAATGCATATATGATGAATTATAAACGAATGCTCCTTCTCATCGACATAAATAATTGAAAACACCTCTAATCGATATAGAAATTAAACTATCTGTAAATGCACAGATGTATCACTGCTAAGTAATGATTAAAGTAAGGTAGGAACTGCATGACATGCATATGTGTGTATGTATATAGCATTAACATGAATATATTATACGTGCCTTTATATCATAAACACACGCTAGTAATGACTGGATATGTATATAATGTAATTTCCTATTCATAGAAGAAGATATCAATAATTTTTACGTTAGTGAAATGACCGGCCGGTTGGTTTAATTGGCACTGCAGTAGCTCAACCATTTTCCCGTTCCTATGTAATTATTATTCTGTTTGCTGAAATGTCTGAACAACAGTTACATGAATAAATTACTCGAGGAATTTTTTTTCGTTTTCACATTTTTTTTGTGCCTTTACTTCATCTATGTACTGTATTTAGTTCTTCGGGCGACTGATTCCATGTTCTTGTTTTAAACTAACCGTCCACGGAACTCTCTCAAAGTATCGAGGAAATTAATCAAATCGCCATTATGATTACATTCTTTACTAATGGCGATCTTGCCGTGAATTGAACTGGACCGGCTTACTCAATAATTACCGCCGTTTTGCGCGGAGATCTCTCGCTATTACGGGCGTTCGTTTCTACGCGAGCCGTACATATAGTGTGGTCGTTTGGGATTTTTACGATGACTCGAATGAGGTAGTTTTATTTGGAGGTAATCGTTTCGGCGATCTTTTCAAGTCTCCTCGTCATTTTATTTTCTATGTATGCGCGCTGGTGATGGTTGTTAATTTGCGGTTTGATTTCCATTAATTCTAAGTAGTTATGTAAACTTATGTGCAAGTAAATTGTCTTGTTTACCTTAAAATTTTGCAGATCGTGCATGGTACTTAAGGTAAATAACATCCACATACTAAAATTAGTTTTCACAGAAGCGATTGTTTGTTAAGTTGATCGATATGTGATTATGTATTTCGTATGATCTATCACAGGGAAATCTGTTATTATATGTATATTTATTGTGAAAGTTTACTTGCTATGTTAGCTTGATGCATTAATTCGCGGCGTTTTTATTGAATTTAAATTTTTTTAACAAATTTAATACATGAATAGAATGAGGAATACGAGGTGTGGCAATTAAATAACGACACTGGCGTGGGAAATGTTATGTATTGCAAATAAACTTACATTTAACTTTTATCCCCTTTATCATACTCTTCTCCCGTATCTGTACGCCGATCTATACGTCTCAATAGGCTGAAAATGGGTTCCCTTTAATGCATTTTTCACTTTTGGGAACAAGTAGAAGTCACATGGTGCGAGATATGGCGAATACAAAAGTTATTCCAGCATAGCAATGCGCTTGTCCGCAAAAACTGCTTCAAAGACAGGGCATTGTGAATTAGGTAATTTTGGTGGAGCCTGTGATTGATTATTGTCGAAATACGTATACAGAATACGAAAATTAATGTGGCAAGGTGTTATATATCAACCATTGTGAGTTAGTGCGTTGTCCATTTTTGCACAATTTTTGTCATGATTAATTCACCATGCAAAATGTGTGTTGCTTTTCTTTGTTAATGTTTACCATATCGGCAATCATCCGAATGCTCAGAAGTCGGTTTTGCCGCACGATTTCGTTATTCTTCTGGAAGCTCCCTTCAGTTCTTGGAATCACAAGTCGACCAGGATGTTCATCATCTTCGACCTCTTTCCGACCTTCAGAACACCGTTTGTACCATTCAAAAACTTGCGCACGTGACATAACATTACCACTAAATATCTTCTTTAACATTTGCAAACATTTTGTTGGCGATTTCTTTAATTTGACAAGGAATTTCAGCTTTATTCGCTGCTAGATTTTTATGTCAACTATTATCACGGCACTACCAAGTAACAGTGTCCTCTATAATTAAAGCTCGAAACAGACAGAGAGACGACGGGTTGATGTTGTTGTTGTATCTAGGTCAATGATATTTGTCTTCGCCGTAGATGTTAATGGCTGACCAGGCTTTACATACGATTTTTTCGTTTTGGATTATCGTAATGAATCCATTTTTCATCACCAGCAATGATTCGATGCAAAAGCGTCTCCTTTTTATGGCGTTCTAGCAGCATTTGCGACATGGAAAATCGTCTTTCAACGTCTCTTGGCTTCAATTCGTGTGGTACCTAATTTCCTAGCTTTTGGATGAATCCCAATGCTTTTAAACGTTTTGAAATGGCTTGGTGAGTTACTTCCAAACTTTTCTGCAAGTTCTTCTTGCGTTTGACAAGAATTTTCATCTAGTAATGTCTCTAGTTCCTCGTCTTCCAACTTTTTTGGTTGACCTGGACGCGGTCTATCTTCAACGCTGAAATCACCGCTTTTAAAGCGACAATACCATTCACAACATGATTTTTTTGTTGGAGCAGATTCACCATATACTTTTGCAAGCAATCGTTGAACTTCAGCTGCACTTTTCTTCCAATTAAAGCAGAAAATTAAAACTTTCCGCAAATGTTGTTTATTTAACACAAATTGAGACATTTTCAATGAGCTCAAAAATAATGTTGTATAAAATTCAAAACGATGTAACTAAATATGGTGGACAGATGTGAAACCTTTCCAAAAAAAAGAAACCAGCTGTCATACTCAACTATATATAACAACTAACGACCCTCCATTGAAAAGTAACCGAATTAAGTTGCACACCCAATAGCATAGAAGAGCTCTTTCCAGTTTGATATCGTTACGGCCAGACCTAAAAAATCGAGCAAAATTTGAAATTTAGATCGTAAACCGTTTCATGGTTGTGATTGTATTTACCATCTGAATGAACTCAAATTTTGACAGCTATTTTCTGAAGGATTGAAAAGTTGAAAAACAAATAATAATTTTGTATTGGTGCTTCCATCTGTCGTCAGGATCGCTAATTATCGGTCCGTCCTCGTATAAAGCGTCGAAACCTCAGAACGTAAATACCTTTCTTCATGCATTAGACACTTAATTTTTGAGACCAGTGTTATAAACATATTAAACGTCTAATTTGCTCCATATGTTTATTTAATCACTGAAGGTTGATATATAACCCCTTGCCACATTAATTTAGTATTAATTAATTAGGTATTTCGACAACTAAGTTGTCATCATCAGCAGATAATTAAAAAGTGTCGCACCTGGTAAACTACTGCGAAAATTACCCGTACGAAAACGAACTCCATACGCGATCCGTACCGTTGGGAACCAAAATGTACACAGTGTACATTTTGGTCCTCAACAAGCTCCATCAAACACACCTCCATATGTTTATATTTACGAGGATAGTTTGACAAGTAGTGAGAATGACGCATAGGTGGCGCTCTAATTGGTAAAACAAATGCACTGTAATTTAGGTTGCTTATTTATATGTTTACATTGCGATATTTAGATAAATCGGTTGATTAGTTTATTTTTGACAGCTGATTGAAAAAGAACCAACACGTCGTTTTATTAAAATGGAAAAAATAAAAGATGAGTTACGGGAAACATTAGGTGAATCTGCTCCATCATCCGCCACAATAAGTAGATGGGTAAATGAATTTAAACGTGGTAGAACAAGCCGTGTTGATGAAGCGCGCTCTGGAGCACCCAAAATCGTGACTTCTAAGGAAATGATTATAAAAAACCATAATATTATTACGCAAGATCGACAACTCAAAGTGAGAGAGATAGAAGACATGGTAAACATTTCAACAGAACGCGTACACCACATTTTAAAGAAAGAATTGGGCCTTTCCAAGCTTTAGGCAAGATTGGTGCGGCGATTGCTTACGACTGATCAAAAGTTCACTCGTTTTGCGTATTTCCAATGAGTGTTTGGACCTTTATAAGCGGAATCCGGTTGATTTTTGTAGGCGATTTGTTACTTGCGATGAAACTTGGATACACTACAGTTCACCCGAATCTAAACAACAGTCGAAACAATGGTTAGAACGTGGTTCTGCACCTCCAAAGAAAGCGAAAACCACTTTATCGGCAAACAAGGTGATGGCATCAATTTTTTGAGATTCAAACGACATTTTGCTCATTGATTACCTTCAGAAAGGTGCCACAATAAACGGACTATATTATGCAGAACTTCTACAAAAATTAAATGTTGAGATTCGTGCTAAACGGCCAGGAATGGCAAAGAAAAAGATTCCGTTTCACCAAGACAACGCTCCCTCACATACCAGCACAGTTGCGATGTCCAAAATCCACTAGTTGCATTTCCAATTAGTACCGCATGCGCCTTATTCGCCGGATCTAGCCCCTTCCGACTTTTTTCCAAAATTGAAAACGGCACTAGGTGGAAAGAAATTTTTGTCTAACGACGAGTTTATTATCTTCGTAAATGAGTACGTTGCAGGCCTTCCGGAATCGCATTTTAGAGATGGCATAAGAGCATTGGAGCACCGTTGGAATAAATGTATTGCTCTTTTAGGAGAATATATTGAAAAATAAAAATTATTTTGTATTTAAAAAATTCGTTTTTCTTTTCCATTCTCACTACTTGTCAAACTACCCTCGTATTAGAGCTATTTTTACGAACCTTGCATATTGATAATGACATCTCTGATGGCGTTAATCCGTAGGGCTTAAGTTCTTCATTTCCAATTATTATCCTTATGAGTAACTTCTTGACGATCTAAATTTTCGATACTTTCCAACATGAACGAGTTTCCGTGGTATTAATGTTCAGTCATTTAAGAAGCTTACGTCTTTTTTTGGTTATTACGTTAGAAATAGTTAGAATTGTATTTTTTGTGTGGTATACAACAAGACTCCGCCGGCACTTAGGATTCTTGATGATGCCTACCTTCGTACGTTTTTGATGTTCTCTAATTTACTGTTTAATATCCGTTAATTTTCAATAAATAGTAAAACCTACACGTGTGCTTGTTGGACGTTTACTTACGCCGATGTGTTGCAAATTGCACCAATCCGTTGAACAGTACTTTATGTAAATTCTGTACTGAACGAGTTCATGTTCGGAAATTAATCCAATCGATTTTTTTCTGGTTTTTCGAAATGTTCTTATTAAAATGTTAATGTCCGCTCGCCGTATTCTGCAGTGTATTTACAGTAAGAACATGTAAAATTCTGAATAAATTACGTCCTACTCAGTACGATGATAAAGGTGGAGATTTGAATAAGAATTTGAAACAAGCGAGGATGTTAATTACACATTTTGAAGATACGCTGAATTGGTATTGAAATTTAATGAAATTTACGCTCGATAAGCGGAGTTTGCCGATTAATTAAGCTTCCATAATGTTTATTATTTAAATTAACCATCGCACCTGAACGATATTCATAAAATTGGAGAGCGGACGTAAGTAGCAATTTACATTATCTAGAAATGTAACTAATAGAAACAATAAAAATCTATTATTCGATATCTAAGCTTTCGTTTTCATTACGTTTTCTCTCCTGAAAAAATTGTATAAGCAGTGAATACGATTATAGTAAAATAAGTTAATACGTGGCATGTTTTTTAAGCAAGAGTCGTTTTAAAATAAAAAACAAATGAAAGAAAATTTTCAAAAACCAAATTTATTTTTAAATTCTACATACATTTTATCTACTTCTGGGCTTCCGGGCTGGAATCGCGTCACTTGTATATGTGCCGACGTTTCGTACCCATTTTGTATGGGACATCTTCAGGACTGAACTACTGAAACTGGTTTCAGTGCAGTAGTTCAGCCCTGAAGATATCCCATACAAATAGGTACGAAACGTCGGTAGATATACAAGTGACGCGGTTCCAGTCCGGAAGCCCAGGAGCAGATAGCATGGACCACGACTGCGGAAGTCTACGTACCAGATCGACATACATTTCTCTATTTTTCAACATAACTGTCAAGTTTGTTTAAACATTTATCAAATCTTACAACTAGATTTCGAATACCCTCTTCATAGAAATTTGCCGCTGCTCTGATAACCAAGAGGTCACGGCCGTTTTCACGTCTTCGTCACCGTTGTAGTGGTTGCCTCCGAGATGATGTTTGAGATAGCGGAAAAGATGGAAATCGCTCGGCGCGAGATCGGGGCTATAGGAAGGGGGTGGTCCAAAACTTCCCAGCCAAAAGAGTCTAATAAAGAATCTGAGCTGCGGTGTGAGGCCTTGCATTGTCATAGAGTAGCAAAATTTCCTCTGCCAGCATACCGAGCCTTTTGTTCTGAATCGCTCTGCATAGCTTTAGCAGGGTTTGATAATGCACCTTCTCATCGCTCGACGCTTGTCACTGATTTTCTAACTACAAATGACATTTTAACCATCAACCATTCACTGTTTCATTGGATTTGGTCTTCTGTGATTTCTATCTATTCTCCAAACTATATTTACCGATGACAGCGATCTTGAAGGCCATCTCTAAAGATGAACTTAAAAATCCATTCGACATGTTAATTGACCGTGCAAAACCTTGTATTGAAACCGAAAAAGACTACTTTGAATAAAATAAATGAATTTTACCAAAATAGTGAGCTTTTGTTTTTATTTTAAAAAGTTCGGTTTTCTCTGCGACAGACTGTACATAATCAGAATTTCAGCGCAGATATTTATAGCTGCACAATGAATAGCCATTTCAAAATCTATCACAATAGTTTTGGTGCGACTAGTAAATGATTTTCGTTAGACAGCTTTATAATTAATTTTAGAGCATTTTCATATGACTGCCTTCTTTTGTCAATTATAAGACAAGATACCAGTGGTATATAACACCTGTTGTTGTAGCCACGTAGGGTAAACGATTGCATAAAATATTTTGTGCAAAATGTAAACGTTCCGTCCATATATACGAGGGGAACCGTTTATATTTCGGGAACTGGCAATACTGTCAGTGTTGCCTCCGATCTGATGATTGTATCGTGAAGTTTGTAATTTTTTTTTGACAATATATTTACCTTGATAGTTTTATTATCCGGTCGCTGTTTCTATTGTTGACAGTAACTTGAAAATTTTACATTAGCGAAAAAATATTTTCGTGCAATTATTTTTCATAACTTTCGGCGTGGATTATCTCAACAAGAATGCATCGACGAGCTGAATTCTTTATATGGTGATGAAGCACCATCGAAAACTACAGTATATCGTTGGTACAGTGAATTCAAACTTGGACGGCCTTCTTTGGACGATGAATTACGTGAAGGTCGTCCCACAAATGTTGTTGTGGCGGAAAGTATTAATGCAGTGTCTGAATTGATAATGCAAGATCGTCATGTGACATTCCGTGAGATCGAGGAATCTCTAGGTATTAGTAACACCACCAGCGTGCAGAAGATCCTGCATGAACGTTTAGTCGTTAAGAAGCTATGTTCACATTGGCTGCCACATGATTTTACAACCGCTCAAAAAAGGACTCTCGTCGATTGGTACCAAGAAATGCACAAAAAATACAATGGCAGTGCTTCAAAGAACATTTATAAAGTCGTCACATGTGATGAATCTTGGATCTATACGTATGATCCCTATAGTAAACAGCAATCGACTGTGTGGGTATTTCAAGATGAGCCGAAACCAACAAAAGTTGTTCGTGCTAGAAGCACATCAAAACAAATGATCGCCTGTTTTTTGCAGAAAAACCGGCGTGTCTTTTGAGAGTTGTAGATCGGTCAATTCGAAATGATACACAACTATTTGTTTTGCCAAAAATTTTTGAAGAAATAAAGAAAACAAACCGAAAACGACAGACCATTCTGCACCATGACAATGCGAACTCTCACAGGTCGGTTCAAACAATTGAATATTTGACCGGGCAAAACATCGCCGTACAGCCCTGGGTCTAGCACCCTGTGATTTCTTTTTGTTCAAACAGGTGAAGAATAAACTTTGTTTTCTACGCCGGAAGAGGCAGTTGAGGCATTCAAAACTCATATTTTGGAGATACTGCCTTCACAATGGCACCATTGCTTTTCGGATTGGTTTAAACGAATGAAAAAGTGCATTGTTTTTCAAGGACAAAATTTTTAAAAACAATAAAGCTATTTTCGATAATAAAAATTTTTTTTTTCTTTGCTATTTCCGAAATATAAAAGATAGCCGTTTATATTTCTCGTATGAACAGTTTTTTTTTATAAATAAATTCCTTAAGAACAATTGTAAAAATATCTTTCGGAAACCAATACAAACTGAATTGAATACAGTAACAATGCTAAGAGGCGGTAGTTATGAGAGTTGTGATGAGAGGAAAGAATGCACCGACTCACACTGTCCCATTAGAGGTAATAAACTTTTAGCAATCAGAAAATATTCACGCGGTATACCTTTGAAGAACCATTTAATTCAAATGATAGAGTAAATATCATGCCTAACAGTATTCTTCGAATAACAAGATAATGTACTTTAGGAAATTCATTACAGATGAAAATAAGAATCAAAACAGGATATGCGATCGGTCACGTGACCATTGTTCAATAAATTACACCTTTTCACCATCTTTATCACAAGGCAAAATAGTTATTAATTGTACCGCATAAGCACGCATTGCTTCGTTATATTCAAGTATTCAGGAAGCATGCGTCAATTAATTGTATACAGTGGAATGATCAATAGATCGAAGTTTAAAGAATCTAACCGAGCAACAAATTCCATTCTTCATCCGGCACAATAATAGATACAATTGGTGTACAGTTAGCACTTCTGTGTATAGTTTGTGTCTATACGTGTGTGCATAGTTAACGCCGAAGTAGTCGGATAGTTAGATGAATGTTTGTTCTCGTGCTGTGTTCTGTGTTTGTATGTGTATATGTATATGTATACCGTTACTAAGCTTTCCTCTATGCAGGCTTATTTGTAATATAACATTGTTGGCGCGCTTATAAATCCTCCCGTTGAGTGAAAGTTGTGCTACAACGGAACTCTGCCGCCGTAAATCGGCGAGATAGTAGCGAGAATATAGAGGAAAAGAGAGCGATCATTTAAAATGGATTCTGTAAACGATTTTTGCACTAATTTGAACAGATGTGCCTTATAAGGTTAAATCGAAGTACGTTTTAGGAGACAGCTACTGCTTAATTAGGCGATTGATTGATTAGCTTTTAATTTATGGATTTTGTTTTAATTACGTGAGTGGATAATTTAAGGCTTTCATTAATATGTTGAAGTATTTCTAAGATAGATATAATCGAATTGCGATTCTCATAAAACTCGATACGATGTAAAAGGTATGAAGAAGAAAATCGAAATCTTAAATACATCAAGATTAGTTTGTGAAGTTGTTAATTACTGAATAAATTTGATACTACGAGAACGGAGTGAGTTTGATAAAATGCAAGAGGGGGCGTCACAATCGTAAATTACAAGTTGACATTTGGAAATACTATATGCTTGTAGACTTTTTCTTTATCATAAAATAGGTTTCTGGTGCTGAACAATGCTCTTTCCTTTAAGTCATCTATTTTAATTGATTTTAGTTTTTTGTAGGACTATTAGGTTTCTCATTGATCGTGATTTTATTGAAGAAATATTATTTAGTGATTTTAAATAGGTACGTGGGCAAGGTGAAAAGTTCTCGGCCTGACACAGAGAAGGCGTTACAATAACAGAAATTTATGTTTCCTACGGGGCTGCATGTGTCTTTAGTTCACATGAAAACTTTCAACTTGTTCTCTCAAGTAGTTTGTTTGTAAGAATTTTTGTAGTAGACGCCGTGCGTGTCATTTTTTTAAATGGATAAACTTGAATATCGTGTTGTTATAAAATTCTTTGTTTTGGATGGTTTAATCCCTATGGAAATTCATCCGAAGTTGACAAAAGTGTACGGGGACTCTGCTTCTTCGATGTCAACCGTTAAAAAGTAGGCAGCTGAATTTAAACGTGGTCGTACGTCCCTCGAAGATGACCCATGTGAAAAACGGCCAAAGACCGCTGCCACACCAGAAATCATCGAAAAAGTACATGATATTGTATTGGACGATAGGCGAGTGAAAGAGAGTGAGACAACTGAGGCTGTGGGGATATCGGAAGAAAGGGTGCGAAACATTTTGCACAAAGAATTCGAGATGAGAAAGCTCTGAGCAAGATGGGTGCCGCATTTGCTGAATGTCGATCAAAAGCAAATGCGCAAACGATTTTCGGAGCATTCTTTGGAACAAGAATTTAACAAGAATCCGACCGATTTTGTGCGGCGATTTGTCACCATGAATGAGACATGGTTCCACCACTACACGCCAGAAACGAAACAGCAGTCGAAGCAGTGGGTGGAAGCCGGTGGCTCAGCGCCAAAGAAAGCGAAGTCAGTCGCATCTGCCGAAAAAGTCATGGCCAGCGTGTTTTGGAATGCAAAAGGAATCTTGTTAATTGATTACTTTGAAAAAGGCACACCAATTACAGGCGCATATTACTCTAGCCTTCTTGACTAGCTGGATGCCAAAATTCGCGAGAAGAGGCCTGGTTTGAAGAAGAAAAAAATAAGTTTTCATCAGGACAACGCACCCGCACACAAGGGTGCGTTGGCGATGGGAAAATTGCGGGATTTGGGGTACGATTTGCTCGGCCATCCTCCCTATTCTCCTGATTTGGCACCCTCAGACTTCCATCTATTTCCAAATTTGAAAAAATTTGTTTCTGGAAAGCGATTCACGTCCAACGAAGAAGTTGAAAGAACCGTAGAAGAATATTTTGACAACCTTCCAGACTCTCACTTCCGGGAAGGAATATTGATGTTAGAAAAACGCTGGACCAAGCGTGTTGGACTCAAGGGAGATTATGTAGAAAAATCAAATCATTTTTTAAATTTAAATCGCAGTCTTTCATTGTCAGGCCGAGAACTTTTCACCTTGCCCACGTATACTAATGTGTTCTACAATAAAGATGTTCCAAGAGATCGATTACATAGGTATCGAACCAACGAGGGGACCAAATGGGAAACTTATTGAACTCCTGAAGAGACACCAAAGACACTAAATATGAAATCATTATAACGAACGTAGCTAAAACGGTTTTGCAGACAGGAAAAAGAGAGATTAGTAATATTCGGAGCAAAGTCAAGATATGTAATCTTGGAAAACAAAATGCCATGGTTTATAGTATCTAAAGCTTCGCTGAAGTAAATATATGTAACATTAACTCGTTGACGTTTATCAAGTTCACTGATGAATTGAGTAATTTCGATCAGGTTGGTAAAAGTAGATATACCGGCTATAAAACCATGCTGATTGATAAAAAATTTTTAAAATTAAACATAAAAACTCAGTTGTGTGATTTTCACAAAATATTTTGTGAAAATCGTACAACTGAGCTTTCGTTTTTAATTTTGTTATGGAAAAAAAAAGGCCAGATCGGTTTATTAAAAGAGGTTTAGAACAGCTGAATAATTTATCATAGAAAAAATTTCGAATATTTTGGGAAAATTTGAGAGGATATTAAAAGGTCTATAGTTATTGAAATCTGACCGGTTCCCCCTATCTTAAACATTGGTGTAATTTTTGAACTATTCGGAAAAGCTATCCTTTCAATAGACAGAGTAAGTATAGTCTGACCATTGGGGGTTGCGAGATACTGCTCCAACTTAGAGATGACGCATGGACAGGTGTTAGTTTGATACACGGTCGCCGTGATATCTGACATTGTGCTGAGTTAGATACAGTGATTAACAAGCTGTGTCTCTCTTATTAGTTTATTATCGTCACAAATTAAATTACTATCAAATGTGAAATTCTCTATCGGAATTTATTTTTGTCCGATTTCGTGACTTTCCGCCATTCTGAAACGGGGTGCTTGAGCGGGAAATAGGTATAAATTCGTTACATGTTTCATAATATTTAAAACAGCATTTTAAAAAAGCTATATCAAAATTCTTTTTTTTTTTGTGTTTTAGCAAAAGAAATGCACTTGTCACAAGAGTGTTGTTGCAAACATTGTGTATAGAATATACCCGCTAATGTACACCAGGACTGTAACAGCATTATGAAAATTGTCTTTCCCTGTTTTTTTTTTAAATAATTCCCATCTGCCCATATTTACCATTCAAATATCACATCTAAAATCATCATGCCATGAATTATAAAATAAGTTTTCTTTATTTAAACTTACGTGGCAGCATTTTTGGGAAAGGAAATTGTAAATCCGTTTTTGTCTTTTGTACTTGATGTACGGGTCAACATGATTTATTTATTTAGAAAATTCGGCAAGTTAATATATATATGCGACAAATGGTGAGAATGGAAAAGAAAAACGAATTTTTTAAATACAAAATAATTTTTATTTTTCAATATATTCTCCTAAAAGAGCAATACATTTATTCCAACGGTGCTCCAATGCCCTTATGCCATCTCTAAAATGCGATTCCGGAAGGCTTGCAAAATATTCATTTACGAAGTTGATAAGCTCGTCGTTACACGAAAATTTCTTTCCACCTAGTGCCGTTCTCAATTTTGGAAAAAGGTGGAAGTCGGAAGGGGTCAGATCCGGTGAATAAGGCGCATGCGGTACTAATTGGAAATGCAACTCGTGAATTTTGGACATCGCGACTGTGCTGCTATGCGAGGGAACGTTGTCTTGGTGAACCAGAACCTTTTTCTTTGCCATTCCTGGCCGTTTAGCACGAATCTCAACATTTAATTTTTGTAGAAGTTCTGCATAATATTGTCCCTTTATTGTGGCACCTTTCTGAGGGTAATCAATGAGCAAAACGCCCTTTGAATCCCAAAAAATTGATGTCATCACCTTTTTTGCCGATAAAGTGGTTTTCGCTTTCTTTGGAGGTGCAGACCCACGTTCTAACCATTGTCTCGACTGCTGTTTAGTTTCGGGTGTACTGTAGTGTATCCAAGTTTCATCGCAAGTAACAAATCGCCTACAAAAATCAACCGGATTCCGCTTATAAAGGTCCAAATATTCATTGGAAATGCGCAAACGAGTGAGCTTTTGATCAGTCGTAAGCAATCGCGGCACCCATTTTGCCGAAAGCTTGGAAAGGCCCAATTCTTTCGTTAAAATGTGGTGTACGCGTTTTGTTGAAATGTTTACCATGTCTGCTATCTCTCTCACTTTGAGTCGTCGATCTTGCGTAATAATATTATGGATTTTTATAATCATTTCCTTAGAAGTCACGATTTTGGGTGCTCCAGAGCGCGCTTCATCAACACAGCTTGTTCTACCACGTTTAAATTCATTTACCCATCTACTTATTGTGGCAGATGATGAAGCAAATTCCTCTAATGTTTCCCGTAACTCATCTTTTTTTCGGTAGCTTTCATACCCCTAATTGCGATGTTTTTAATCACCGCACGATACTCTGCTTTTTCCATTTTAACAAAACGACGTGTTGCTTCTTTTTCAATCAGCTGTCGAAAATAAACTAATCAACTGATTTATCTAAATATCGGAATGTAAACATATAAATAGGCAACCTAAATTATAGTGCATTCGTTTTACCAATTAGAGCCTCACCTATGTGTCATTCTCACTACTTGTCAAACTATCCTCGTATATATACACGAAACTACAATCACTATTAATAATATTAAAGATATGCTAAATATGACAAAACAATGACAACTAAGGAATTTTAACACAAAAATATTAGAAAATGTTTATAAGTAAATAGTAATTAATACATCCAAATACAACGGAACTATATTATTATAACAATAACACTAGTTTCAAAATGACGGAAGGTCATGAAATCTGAAATTAGAGTTTTGCTAGTAATCCAGTCTCTGTTATCGCTTTGTTTTTGGAACCTTTTGTATCTTACTATGCAGTAACTGATTGAAGATATTCATGTGTTCATGTGCAGCAATTAATTATGTGACTTCCCAAATTTATATTGAAAATTGTAAATGAAGGGTATGACTAATGGACGCTATTAGGATATAATAACTTATACGAAATCCGTATACTCCTGTATACATGTGTGTGCATGTTGGGGGGCGAGGACGGCCTGCCTTTCAACATGTATTACTTCTTATGAGAAAATGTGTCTTGGCCTTGAATTTTGTAGGACTAACATTGATGTTCATGTAAACTAGACACAAATCTTCAATTATAACAGGTTTTCGTCTTACATGTTTCATATTTGGTACGTGTAAAACAAGATTTGGCAGGAGGAAAACTCGAAAATTATCATTCTGTCTTTACATCTTGTAGATGTAAGAAGGTTGCGTGCGGTTTAAAACTAGTGTTAAATTATAGAAGTGTGTTTGTCAAAAAAGATCAGGTATGTATTCAAATGTGCAATATATATGTACATACTGCCTACTTGGTCGTCTCAAAGCTGTGTGTGTGAGTTACTGCCAACCCCGAGCCGTCTGTTGGAAACGCGAAACTGTTTTCGTACGGGTGTTTTTCGTCGTAGTTTACCAGGTGCGACACTTTTTAATTATCTGCTGATGATGTCAACTTAGTTGTCGAAATACGTATACAAAATTCGAAAATTAATGTGGTAAGGGGTTATATATCAACCTCCAGTGACGAAGAAAGTACCTTGCATACCTGTTTACCTACGTTAACCTAATGACTTAGGCGTTTATTTTACCTAGTTTTCAATTTTCTAGTGCTACAATGATGCGTCCGCATTCAGGCATGGGTGAATCACCCTTAAGTGATATCTCTAGAACGGCTTAATTCATGGTTTTCTTTAATCTAAAGATTAGTTCGCATTAGTGTTTAAGGAGCGAAGATTCTTTTTCCGTCTTGTTCTTACCTTTACCTTTAGATTTAAATTTCTCTACACATTCACTACACAGACTGAATGTGTAGAGAAATTTAAATCTAAAGGTAAAGGTAAGAACAAGACGATAAAACAATCTTCCCTCCTTAAACACCAATGCGAACTAATCTTTAGATTTAAAAAAGCCATGATTTTAGAGCCGTTCTAAAGATATCGCTTATCGGTGACTCACGGATGCCTGAGTGCGAACGCGTCATTGTAGTACTAGAAAATTGAAAACTAGGCAAAATAAACGCCTAAGTCATTAAGTTAAAGTAGGTAAACAGGTATGCAAGGTACTTTCTTCTCTCGGGGTTGGCAGTAACTCACACCCACAGCTTCAGGGACGACCAAGTCGGCAATATGCATACATATATTATATATTTTAATACATACCTGATCTTTTTTGACAAATACCCTTTTATAATTTAACACAAGCTTTAAACCGCACAACGTTTTTACACCTATAAGATATAAAAACAGAATGATAATTTTCGAGGTTTCCTCCTACTAAATCTTGTTTTACACGTACCGAATATGAAACATGTAAGACGAAAACCTGTTATAATTGTAGATTTGTGTCTAGTTTACATAAGAATCAATGTTAGTCCTACAAAATTCAAGGCCAAAACACGTTTTCTCATAAGAAATAATACATGTTTTGAAACGCGCGGAAAGTCACGAAATCTGACACCAAGTACCGATAGAGAGTTGCATATCTCCTAGTAATTTAATCTGTGACGATAATAAAGTGATAAGAAACATACACAACTTGTTAATCACTGTACTTAACTTAGCGCATTATCAGGTATTACGGCGACCGCGTATAAAACTAACACATGTCTATGCGTCATCTCTAAGTTGGAGTGGTATCTCGCAACCCCCGACAGTTAAAGCCGTTTTGAGGTTTTTTCGACCCCATTGCTACCTTGTACGCCCCCATGGCCCCAGACAGCGCCGTTACTGAAAGCACAGGTCTACTTCAGGTTTCTACCAGACCAATTCGAATTTTGCTCTTGATGTCTAAATAGTCACCCAAGGGAAATAGTAGTGACCCCCCCCCGCAGCCGGTAACTTCCTCCAGTTCATGGCAACCCTGTGGGGACCCCAGGCAACTCTCTTGCTAGAAACACACCTGATCAGACTTCTACTTCAAATTTTTTGCCAAACCAATTGAAATTTGAATGTCACGCGTTTTGTGATGTGTTACGTGGAGAGGTAGTGGAGGGGATAAAATCTCACAGCGGACCCCTGTGTTGTTTCTTATGGATTTTTGGTCCCGTACTCTCTTAGCTATACTACTAGCAAATACGAGGTGTGGCAATTAAATAACGAGACTGATGTCAGAAATATTATTTATTGCAGACAAACTTATATTTAACTTATATCCTTTTCAGCATACTCTCCCGACTATTTATATAACGTTGTTTACGTACTTCCATTCTTCAAAACAATGCTGTAGTTCATCATTTGTCAGCCTCCTTAACAACTCTGCCATTTTTGCTTTTACATCTTCAACAGATTGAAAATGTGTTCCCCCTTTAATGCACTTTTCACTTTTAGGAACAGGTAGAAGTCACATGGTGCGTGATCTGGCCAATACTGAGGATGATCAAGTACAGCAATGCGCTTGCCCGCTAAAAACGGCCTCACAGGTAGGACACTGTGAGCTGGTCCGTTGTCTTGGCGCAGAATCCACAAGTCGTTCTTCCACAAATCCGGTCTTTTCTTCCTTACTCTTTCCCTTAGCTTGATTAGGGCTTCTTTGTAGCATTTCTGATTAACTGTTAGACCCTCAGGAACTCAGTCACTCATGATAACACCCTTGATATCGAAAAAAAAACGGTCAGCATTGCCTTCAATTTCTACTTGCTCTTTTGTGCTCGTTTCTGTCTTAGCGATTTGGCGGCCTTCCAATGCATCGATTGACGCTGCATTTCCCATATTTGGAAAATCCAAGTTTCGTCGCTTGTGATGATTTTTGTGAGCAAGTCTGATTCTTCTGTGAGTCATTCCATGATGTCAGAGCAAATGTTTATCCGATTGTGTTTTGTTCCTGAGTGAGATTTTCCAGAACCATTTTTGCACAAACTTTGTCATGTTTAATTCATTATGCAAAATCTGTGTTACTGTTTTTTTGTTAATTTTTACCATATCGGCAGTTATCCGAATACTCAGATGTCGGTCTTTCCGCATAATTTCATTAATTTTCTGAACATTCCCTTGAGTTTTTGCAGTCATAGTTCCACTAGGACGTTCATCATATTCGATCTTTTCTCGACCTTCAGAAAACCGTTCGTGCCTTAAAAAACTCGCGCGCGTGACAGAACATTTTCACCAAACACCTCCTTTAATATTTGTAAACATTGTGTTGATGATTTTTTTAATCTGACAAGGAATTTCAGGTTAATTCGCTGCTTGATTTTTGTGTCAACCGTTATCACGATACTACTAAGTAACAGTATCCTCTACAATTAGCTTTCGAAAGTAAACTAAAGCAGACGAAGGGACGAAACTATGGGTTGTTGCTCAGAAAGTATTAATGTCATTCCAATTTCAGCCTCGCCCGATGTGACCGCGCGATGGAAATAGCGCAATCTCGTTATTTAATTGCCATACCTCGTATATGTAATAAAGCTTGCATACGAGGTACGGCCATAAATACGATGGTTTGATGAAAATGTTAAGAGCACGTAACAATTTTTATTATAACTTTTAAATATAAGTTAATAAAAAAATAACGACGCTCCTATAAATGTATGCATTTTTATTCTAGAAGCTTTTAATATTCAAGTACCTCATTTAGACCGCCTCTCCCTTATGCAATACGTTAGTTTTTACATTTTTAAATAGACGAAAGCAGTTTCTTGTTTTTCTTTCGTGAAGTAAAGAATTTCAACTTCTCGTGGATGCTTTTATAATAATAATAATAATTTATTAGAAATGCTCAACAGGTATAATCCCAAAAGTGGACAGAAAGAAATAACAAAATGCAATAACAGTACAATAGTAATACAAAATTAGGGTTTACAATACAATAAGTCACTCATAAAGCATGCATGTGCATGGTAGAAATCGAGGCAGATCCATTCGAAGTAAGTGTCGCACCTGGAAAACTACGGTAAAAATACCCGTACGAAAACAAATTCCGCACGCGATCCGTTCCGCTGAAAGCCAAAATGTTATATATCAACCTTCGGTGATTAAATTAATCAACCACAGACTCCATCAAAATTACCTTCAATATATCTAGTGTGTCAACTCTGTCAGTAATAACCCTTAACATAAATAGAGCAGTAGGTCTTTCCCTTGCTGTTGTAGATAAGTGGAAATCAGAATGGTTTTATTTATAAAACCATTTCATTTTTAGTAAAAGACGAAAGCGGAGAAAGTGTTTAAGGAATCTTTTAAATTACAAACGGTCTATCACTTTAATTAATCAATAACACAAAAGATTGACATCCTTTTGAAGTTGGCGCTATTCAGGAGTAAATCCTATTATTATTTCTCGAAAAAGAAAACGAGGAAGGTATTTAGGCCAAGGCGATTTTATTTCATTTTTTGCTCTCGATAATGCGTTTAAATGCGACTCTAAATTGGACACGGTATCAAAAAGGAACGCAAAGAAAAGCAAGAATACGCGTGAGCAACAAAGAAATTAAAAATAACGCAAACATCAAGTGTGTACGTCTTCGTTTTAACGACTTTAAACTGATTCGCGAGACAATTGAGGAGAATTATATTTATGCATGCATATTCCGGACTCAAGTGAGTCGCGTTTGCAAGACATCATAGGGGTTAATTTAGCGAAACGCATCGTTGGCGGCCATCTTACTATGCATGCGGAATAAGAATAAGAAGAAATAAGAGTTGAAGAAGGGAAAAAAGAGATTGCAGCAGGGACAAAAATAGAATTGCAATTAAAATTAGTATATGTACGGCACATCTACGAAGATAACGCATGTACTTTAGTCCGTGTTTCTACGAATATCATCGGGGATGTCCTTACAGCATACAAATTTAAATTAACTGGCATCATATCGAACTTTTTTCCGTTTTATTCTTAGAAATAATGAAAATAGCGCTGAATCAATGAGTTTGTTTCGTGTCTTTGAAATCGTTATTAATGTCTAATAAAATCCAAAATGTTTTTATCTTGTAGATAGTTAAAAGAAAAATCAACTATCAAACAGAAACATATTTTAAAAACAAATACATATTGATGTTTATTTTAGATTACGCTTTTATGTACAGTTGGTAAGTTAATTTATATCCTACCCTTGAAAGCGTATTCTGTAAGAAGGGCAGACGATTGCTTGGGGAAACAAAAAAATGCAAAAATTTTGATGAAAACATCTTTTAAGATTGTTATAGCTAATTTAAATTGGTGTTTTTCCATACTATCTGATTGAATTGAATGTCTTTGGGCTTATTTGAAAGCGATCTACAATCTTCATTCACTGGCTTTCGATAATTTTTAAAAAATTTGACCAACAGCAAAGTTCACTCTGTTTTCTTTAATAAAAAATTAATGGAAATTAGATGGAAACAAATTTAGATTTATTATTTGACATACTTATTAATCAAAATAAGCAGTTTATAATTGTAACAATATTGTTGAAATTTATTTTAGAGGAATAAAATTAAAATTAATTTTTAATGAGATATGAAATTTTAGGAGAAACAATTGTTGGACTATCGTTTAAATGACGCAAATCATTTACATATAAACAAATATGTTTAATTGAAAATATGAAGACATGTACTATTGTGTTCACTACCATACGCAGTATTTCGACACACCTTTCGTGTGGAAAGATTTCTTCTCGTTTTGTTTGTCGTAATTTGTTCTGGATTTTAGAAAAATTATAGCTATAAGAGATAAGAGGGGTCTTAAAGACGCCTAGAAAGGAGACGCAACTAAAGGAAAGAAACAAGTTAAAGAATGAAGTAAGCTTGAGTAAAACGACGTCTTTTCAACAAAACTTTTCTGGAACCGAAGACAAATTACTTAGTCAAGTCATAAATACTGGTAAACAACTGAACGCATTCATTACGAATGCAACACTTGGCGCATCCATTTCGTATCGATTGCGATTTGATAGTTGACATTTATGCTTCATTGTGACGTAAAAAGTTTTTGACATTAATTTTTTACAATCATGGAATGGGGCGACTTCGAAAATCGTATTGTTGTAGTTGGCCTACTAAAGATCCGACCGTCCGCGCACTGTGGGAACTCCGAAAGCGATCAAAGCCGTGAAGAAACGAATCGACCAAAAACCGCTGCGAAAATAGAAAATCTTGTCGCAGGAAATGCAAATTTCGCAAAAATCCATATCTCGCATTATCAAAGAAGATTTGGGACTCAGCGCGTACAAGCAACACACTGGTCACCTGCTCACGGCCGCATTGAAGGAAAAACGCAAGCGAAAAGCGAAAACGTTACTCAGCCGGTACGCGAAGAACGCCCACAGACGAATACTGTTTACTGACGAGAAAATCTTCACCGTAGAAGAATCGTTCAATAGACAGAACGATCGTGTGTATGCTCGGTCATCCAGAGAAACATCCCAACTCATTCTGAGGGTTCAAAGAGGCCACCATCCTGCGTCTGTAACGGTATGGTGGGGAGTGAGCTACGATGGCATTACCAAGCTCCATTTTTGCGAGGAAGGAGTAAAAGCATCGGCCAAAGTATATCAATCGACCGTCTTGGAACCCATTGTGAAGCCTCTCAACCAATCAATATTCACCAATAAGCCATGGACTTTCCAGCAAGACTCCAGCTCCAGTTAACAAAGCAAAAACGACTCAACTGTGGCTCAAAAACAACGTTCCAGACATCATATCAACGGATGATTGGCCAGCTGGTAGTCCAGACCTCAACCCTTTGGATTACAAGTTGTGCTCCGTATTAGAGGGCATGGCTTGCTTTACTCGACACCCAAATACTGAGTCGTTGGAGCGAGCGCTTGTCCGTGCAGTGGACAATTTCCCCACACATGAAGTGCGTCTCGCGATCGATGAGTGGCCACATCGTCTCAAGTCGTGCTGGAAGGCATATGGAAGTGATTTCGAATAAGTTGTTCTAAGATTTGTAGCCATTGAATAACCCAATAAAAACAAAAAAAAATTTAAATATTAATTCGTTTTCATTTGGCGTCGATTTTTCTGGAGCAGTATTTATGACTTGACTAGGTACAACCGCAATCTGATCTCTGAATCGTAATTTGGTCAAAAACCATGTTAGATCAAGCAGCCGTTGACTGAAAAATATGAAAAAATAATAAATAAAAGTGGTACTTCCGGTTAGCCTTTTGAAAACCTTTGTATATGTGCATTACTTTAATTCAGTCTTTGTTTCTTGAGCACAAAAGATATTAGGAGTGAATTAAAGTAATTCACATATAAAAAGTGTGTTCGCAACTTCTAACCGAAAGAATCGCTTTTACTCGAATTGAATAGTTTGTTGCTAATACCTGAAATTATAAGGTTTAACTAGATTTATAAAATATATACAAAAATATTTACAAGTTAGTTGGAAAAATTTTGTTTATAAAGTAGGATCGGAAGAGCTTGCTTTACTACTAAAGAAATCCAATATTTCACAAACATCTTATAATATAGTTTTTAAAATTAGGCACGCTAAATAAATCTGTGAAGGATACAACAGAAACAACGGTTTTACGAAAAATTTTTCAAAATTCGGAACAAAAGAAACTGGACACTTTTTTCACGCAACTTTAATATTCCTATTCATATTAGGTAAAGGATTTTTCTTAGATTTAACATATGAACCTTTTGAAATTAAATTTTTCACTTTTTCAAATTAATCGATTTTGTCCAAAATTATTAACTGATTCCCTTTATCTGCTTTTAAGTAAAAACTTTTCAACCTAAGACACTTGATCGAGTTTCACTCATTATTAACTGAATTATGTTTGTGCTGCTGTAAATTCTCCAAAATTCATATTTTACAAGCCTCTGTAATAAAGTTATATGAGCTTGGTTCTAAATTCTTAATTGGTTTCTATGCTTTCGATCTCCTCCTCGATAACAGAAGGAGATTGTCTGTATGTCTCAAAATTGTTTCCAATTCGAAGGTAAATTCTATAAACAGAAACGAGGCACAGCAATGGGTAATTCACCATTTATAGCGGATTTGTTCATGAGTCATTTTGAAGCTGAATTTAATCATAATGCCAAATATGCTGCAAGAGTATAGATTAGATATGTAGAAATATTTTCACGATTTTTGACACACGTAAATGCAACTTAGACAATTTCGTTAAGCATTTAAATTCAAAACAACAATTAAATTCACGGTAGAAAAAGAAATCAATGATGCCACTTTCTTAGATACCCTAGCAATTAGAAATAATCATAGAAATTGATATTTTCCGATAAGAAACTAGTGTTAATAGATTTATTACGGCGGGTTCAAATCATAAAAGGCTTCTTTCAATTTTCTTATCAATTGTTTTGGTTTGTTTTCCATTAACAAAAGTGTGATACGAAAGAGAATTAAATTTGATTAAGTACATTGCGAAATACAATGGCTTTGATTCGGAAATTATCATTAAATTAATTAGCAAAGCTAACTTAAGAAAGACAATCCGAGATACCACTTGTCTGTTACCTCAAAACAATCCAGAGAACTTACCGTTTCATTCAGTTACCAAAAATTTTGAATAGGGGTTTTAAAGAACACAGATTTCAAATTATGTTTCGGTCCAGGAACGCTATTAAGTCTCTCTTAGGAAACACAAAAGATAAAGTCCAGTTAAATAAGAAATCTGGATTTACGAGATAATATGCCGAGATTGTAATAAACAATACATCGGTTAAACTAAATGCTCGATAGGAAGTCAGTATAAAGAACATATGACGCACATCAAGTTTAATCATCCTGAAAAATCCAGTGTAGCGAAACACGTGTCTATATTTAATCAAAAATGTAAACAATTACGGTAAAATCGGAGAGTTACAAGAGCATAATTATTATGAAAAATAAACATAAGTTAAGTTTCGATAACGTAATGTCCCTTCGAGTTCCTGGAAGATACGGCCGTTAAAAAAAGTCCATAAGTGGAAGCGGGAGTGTACTTCAGTATAAATGTTAGTTTTAAGGCTAGGATATGTATGTAATTGTGTGAAATAAATCAGTGTTTATTTGGTTGTTAGCGGGAAAATTTTGCAGAATTATTCTGTAATTAATTATCTGCTGATGATGACAACTTGAAATACGTATACAGAATACGAACGTCGATGTGATTAAGGGTTTTATTTACCTTTTTTGATTAATTCAATCAACAACAGCCTCCATTAAAATTTATCAAAATTATAAACAATTACCGTGGATTAGACATCTTTATTATGAAAAATAAAAACATGTGTTTAAAGTGGACAAGGGCCGATGCCATATTCTAGCCTCTATGAGTTCCTGGAAGATACGACCATTAAAAAAGGTCCATAAGTGACAGTGGTACATTAGTACAAGTGCTTTAAGACTAGGAAATATTGTCTTTTAGGTTTTTTGTAAAAGCTAATGAGTGTTTGGTTTCGGCGGAAGAAGGGCGCGGAATTGTCTTTGTGAGCTTTACCGCGGATCCAGGTGTCGAAGTGCGTATACAAAGTACGAACATTGATGTGATAAGGAATTTTTAGCCATTTGTTTATCAATATTAATCAAATACTAATCTTCATTCGAAATTACATAAAATATGTACTCTTTGCAGTGGGGTTTTGTTATGAAATGCAAAGTATGAATATTGAATCGTAGCAGAGTTCAGAATAAGCTTTGTTGATAATGAATAGTGACGTAAATCGTTTTCAAACAATCAATTCAAACAAAATTAGTTGCAATAATGTTAAAGAAATCTTCGAATTTTAAAGTTTACCTCTAAGCAATCCTCTCCCCAATATATTGTTTAATCAAAAAAAGGTAAATAAAACTATTACCAGATAATTAACTCTCACCGCTTCTTACGAATTTTTTTACTTTTCTTTTCAATGGTGGTTTTCTTCTTTTATAGGAATTCAATGAGGCAAAAGTATGTTATTGGACCCTTATCGGTGTTTAACACATGGTTTTTGTTTCTTGAAATGTATGTGCTTTCATAGCTATCTAATTCATGTTATTTATATTTTTGATTAAAATCTGAGGTTACATTATGATTATCTTCTAGAATATGCTTTACTAAACTGGATTTATCAGGTCGATAGTGTGATTAATTATCTGCTGATAATGACAACTTAGTTCTTGAAATACGTATACAGAATACGAACATCGATGTGGTTAGGGGTTTTATTTACCTCTTTAAGTATGAATATTGAATTGTAAGACTTAATTAATGCACAATAATTAATAACCGTGCTTGCTTTAGGTGTTTTTTCGCTTAATGAGATTTGTTCAAGATTGTGAAGATTGTCAACTTCCACAAAATCTACTTTTTTAATAACATGTATTTAAAATTTTTGATTATGTTTTGGTGTATTGAATTTATAAATGTAAACCAGTTCAGTCCTGATCCGTCATTATCGACGCCGTTTTACTGCGCCTGCTAGATACGGAATTCTCACATTTCGGTCTCGGAGACTGTCCCATTCGGCACTCGAAAATCGAAACTTTCGCTTTCGCGTGTTTCATCAGTTTTATTTTTTCCGTTTTCGCCGACCACTCCGTCGGCCGCACTGTACGCCAGCGGTCCGACAGTCGGTCGTGCCTTGCCTTGTGTGCTGTTATTTATAAATCGACCGTCTCTGATGTTCGTGTATGAGTGTGTAGATGCCTCTGTCTCTTTCTTTTCTACTGTCTATGTGTGTGTGTGAGTGCATGTGTGTGTTTCGTATGTCTATACGCACACAATGCGCCAGGGTCATGGCAGTTTATTCTATATGTGTAGTACTTGTGCGGCTCAAATGTGCATCGGTTGAGCGTTTCTTTAATAAAAGGGTCCAGTCCGCGTCACTCTCATCAGTGTGACCAACTTAAATTCAATTAGCGACGTAATGTGAACGTTTAATGTTGATGAATGTCATTTGTTTTTCTTCTTTTTTTACAAAGTGTGTTACAGACAGAATCCGTTCTTTTTTTTTAAATACATTTATGTACATGAATGTACGAGCTATAAAAAAAATTTCATTGCTAACAAATAATTATAATAATAAATATTTAAAATTTAATTTTCATCTATACAATCGACGAAAGATATCAAGTTTGAATATAAAAATTCAAAAATTAAAGAATACTTGAATCAATGCATTTTAGACTTATATATATATCATTAAGTATTCAGGTTGAGTGGCTTAATTGTTAAAAATCAACATCTTTTAAATATATCGTGCCAACATACTTTTATTTATATTTTTTGTATTTTTATGAAAATTGATTTTAGATAATAATTGAAAAAATAATAGCCAGTTTGTGAGACTAGTTCCTTAAGCTGCTTATTTTTGCAATAATAAAAAATAGTTTCTGCCAAACATGATATGTATATAAATATAGAACATAAAAATGTATCTATTTATTAACAACAAAATTTAGTTTTTACTATGTTTATTTTTTAATTTTATTATAGTTTATTATTTATTATGCTGCGAAAGTTCGTTCGCAAAAATAATCCAAGAATAATCACTTTAAAGAAGACGGAAATACAGAAAAAGTTTTTTGATTAATAAAATTATATAAACGTGGAAAATAGAATTAAATGTTTCTAAGGAGCGAATATTCATGAAGTTAATGTTTGTCCTTTTATATTTTTTAACTCTAATCAATATTCTAATTTTTAATTTCAACACTACGTCGAAATTAAATCTAATTACATAAAAATATATTATAAAAACGAACCAAAAGACAACGAATTTAAAAATAAGAAATTATAAGAAGTATTTCTGATCAATACAAATGCATATATAAAATGGAAAGAAAAGTATCCTGAAGAAAATTAAAATTTTATTTTTTTATTATTTTTCAATAATTTTTTTTAATGTTGGAAAGCTTCATTTTGGCGATTAATTGGAAAATAATCAGTTTTAGGGAAAACGAAAAATACCTACACCTATAAATTAGAAAAAGTGTTTCAAACAAGAAAATGTTCAGAAAATTAAACTTTTATTTTTATTTTTAATTTAATTTTTAATATATTTCATTTACAAAAATGTATTTTAAAATATGATTCAAATTTGTGCCTACTTAGAATCAAATCAAAGTGTTTTTAATATTTCTTATATAATTTTTATTTTGTACACTAAGGTTGCTATATAACCCCTTTCCACATTAATTTTCGTAATACTGTATACGTGTTTTGACAACTAAGTTGGCATCATCAGCAGATAAATTAAGCAGTGTTGCATCTGGAGAACTACGGCAATAAATACCCGTACGAAACAATTAATCGCGCACACGATTCGTACCGCTGAAAGCCAAGACGCACACGGGTATTTATTGCCGTAGTTCTCCATATGCAACACTGCTTAGTTTATCTGCTAATGATGACAACTTAGTTGTCGAAATACGTATACAGAATTACGAAAATTAATGTGGAAAGGGGTTATATAGAAACATTGGTGAACAAGTCAATCAACCACAGGCTCCATCAAAATCACCATAATTTTTATTGTTTAATGTAAATAATATTTCCTTTCTTTTTCAATATGTTTGGTCGTTTTATAAATTTCATTTTTTGTGTTTGGGCTTTCGATCATCAGGGATAATAAAGCACTTATTGTTAGCTCATATTAACAACGTTTCAGGCGTTTTTTTCCCTCTTTTTCAAATTATTTATTTAATCGTTTTTCTTTTACCTCCTTAACCTACAATACATCGATTTTATATATATTTTTACTCCATGGATTTTTTTTATATATTTTAAGAGTATATTAATATTTATAAATATGAAAATTTTTTCATTTTGAAAATCGTAAATTTAGAATGTTTCTGTTTTTGCAAACTTACAATTTTCAACAGGTAAAGGATGAGCGCACTTACAAATATTAATAATTGTTGTACAAAATATAAAAAATCCATCAAATAAAAATATATATAAAATCGATGTATTGTAGGTTACAGTTCATTAATATGAACTAAGTGTTTTATCCCTAATGGTCGACAACCTAAACACAAAAGAATAAAATTTATAGCAATAATATTTCTATATTGCCTTATATTTATTTAAAAATATATTTTTCCTCCGAGGAAAGGTATCTTTGATAAGAAGCAAAGAAATATAAATGATTAAAAAATGTGTTTTAAAGTTGTTTGTATTTTTAATTTTAAGGCACATACATATACATAATTAAATATTTTTAAAAGTGGTTAAAAGAGCACTTAATTTAAAGAATAAGAAATTGCAAGAAATACTTTTCATTAATAAAAACGCACACATTTTGAAAATCAAAAAAAGCATTCTAAAAAAATGTTCTTTTTTACTTTTATCTCTTAATTTGGATTAATCTTGAAGGTAATTTTGATTGAGCTAAGCCTGCGGTTGATTCACTTAATCACTGAAGGTTGATATATAACCCCTTGCCACATTAATTTTCGAATTCTCAACGGTACGGATCGCGTACGGAGTTTGTTTTCGTACGGGTGTTTTTCGCCGTAGTTTACCAGGTGCGACACTTTTTAATTACAACTTAGTTGTCGAAATACATATACAGAATACGAAAATTAATGTGGCAAGGGGTTATATATCAACCTTCAGTGATCAAAAAAATATTTTTCGCGCTAGCTCAGTTTAGGGCCTGACGGCACTTTTTAATTACCTGCTGACGATGACAACTTAGTTGTCGAAATTCGAAAATTAATGTGGCAAGGGGTTATATACCACTCTTCAGTGATTAAGTGGATTAATCTTAATAAATATCATTTCAAATTGAAAGAATAAAAGTAACAAGGGTAAGAATTTCGGCAATATTTTTTTGATTTTCAATATTTTTACATTTTTATTAATGAAAAAATGTTTCTTCTGATTTCTTATTTTTTAAATTAGGTACTCTTTTAATCACTTTTTCGTTAAGTAATAGAATACATTTATTTTCATAAAGATAAACATTTTGAACAATAAAAGTGCTTAAAAATAGAACACAGAAAAAGTGCGCTTCAAAGAAGAAAGTCATTACAAAATTAATAATACGAGGGTGGCTGTTTATATTTCGGGAATAGCAAACAAAAAAAAATTTTTATTATCGAAAATAGCTTTATTGCTTTTCAAAATATTCGTTCGTTGCATTCGTTTAAACCAATCCGAAAAGCATTGCTGCCAGTGTGAAGGCGGTATCTCCAAAATATGAGTTTTGAATGCCTTAACTGCCACGAAGTTTATTTTTCACGTGTGGGATCAAAAAGAAATCACAGGGTGCTAAATCAGGGCTGTACGACGGATGGTTCATCAATTCAATGTTTTGCCCGGTCAAATATTCAATTGCTTGAACAGACCTGTGAGAGCTCGCTTTGTCATGGTGGACAATGGTTTGTCGTTTTCGGTTTGTTTTCCTTATTTCTTCAAAAACTTTTAGCGAACAAATAGTTGTGTTCCATTCGGAATTGACTATTCTACTACTCTTTAAAGGCACGGTTGCAACGGCACCAGTTTTTTCGAAAAAACAGGCGACCATTTGTTTTGATGTGCTTCGAGCGCGAACACCTTTTGTTGGTTTTGTCTCTTCTTGGAGTACCCACACAGTCGACTGCTGTTTACTATCGAGCTCATACGTATAAATCCAAAATTCGTCACCTGTGATGACTTTATAAATGTTCTTCCAAGCACCGCCGTTGTATTTTTAGAGCATTTCTTAGAACCAATCGACGCGAGTCCTTTTTTGAGCGGTTGTTCAGTTATGTGGTACCCAACGCGAACATAACTTCATAACGGCTAAATGTTCATGGAGGATCTTATGTAGGCTGGTGTTACTAATACCTAGAGATGCCTCGATCTCACGGTATGTCACATGACAGTCTTGCATTATCACTTCAGACACTGCCTTAATGTTTTTCGACACAACATTTGTGGGACGACCTTCACGAAATTCATCGTCCAAAGAACGCCGTTCAAGTTTGAATTCACTATACCAACGATATACTGTAGTTTTCGATGGTACTTCATCACCATATAAAGAATTCAGCTCATGGGTGCATTATTGTAGAGATAATCTACGCCGAAAGCTATTAAAAATAATTGCACGAAAATGTTCGCGAGTTAATTCCATTTTTTCGCTGACATAAAATTTTCAAGTTACTGTCAACAATAGAAATAGCCACTGGATAATAAAACTGTCAAGGTAAATATATTGTTAAAAATGACAAACTTCACGATGCAATCGTCAGATCGGAGGTAACATTAACAGTGTTGCCAGTTCCCGAAATATTAACGACTACCCTCGTACATAAAACTATATATTACATATGTATCTAAAACGGAATAATTTGGCTTTTTTTTAATTTAAAAATACACGCATACTTTCCTCCGATTATTATTCCGCAATTTCTTCTAAAAATGTCATTCAGAAATAATTTTCAACGAAAATTTTTGTCACCTAAAAGATTATTTTTAAATATATAAGTGAGTAATTTACAAGAAAATTATTAGAATAAAAAAGTTATTAAATGAAAGTGATTTATTTTGGTGTTATATTATCTGGCTCTGCAATTTTTTCCAAAGTAAATTAAAAGTCCATCAAGATACATTGAGAGACGCGTCACCTGATATCACAGACCTCTAATAATGAATATAATAACATCACATTCTGATTGATAAATGTAATCATCTCCGTTCAGCTACCTGAATTCTAAATGTCCTTTTTACCAATTTTAATGCCTTTCTTTATTTCTATATTAAATGATAAAGACGTTTTATATGGTGTCATTATTTATCGATTTAAATCCTGTCAAGGTTTACGACTCGGGTTTTCGAGAAAGAAAAAATAAACCAGTCGTTACTGGATAAGGATTGTGTGTAGCTGGAGTTTTTAAAATTCCTGTTGTAACTTCTTGAAAGAATTCCTGTTTTTGCACGTATTGTTTGTTTTGTTTAAAGAAATTAATATACGTGCTCAATTAAAATGTTTTCGAGTAGAGCAGATAAGGACTTAAATTTTAAATGTTATCGTAATTATTATTTAATTTTATAATTATCGTTTTACGTACAGGATCCTTCAAAAGCTATCTTTAAATTATATTGTGCGTATTAAATAAGGTAAGAAATGTTATTCTCTTAGATTAATAATAGGTTGGCGTGTACGAAGTCTAGGCACACTTTTGTCTACGACTAACGAGAGCATTGTTATGTTATTCTAGTTTGAATAACTTTGCGCTGATTTCTTTTATAGACGAAATTTGTAAAAAATACAATATTATTTGTTGTTTTGTAAAGGTATGCTTAGATTTCTAGATAAAAGCATTATATATATATATATATATATATATATATATATATATATATACATATATATAAGTATATTTTTGCCATTAAAGAACGTTTATTTTGCTTATTTGTAGTTGTAAATACTTATGTCACGAAAGAATTTTCTATCGTGCTTCGTACGCACTTTATATATAAGTCCGGTTACAGTAGCGTTTCGTTATATTTACCAAAAGTCTGAGGTTTAATTTAAGCAAAGATTCATTTTGAATGATCGCCGATATATCTATAGATTCGCTTAGATAATTCGAGGCATTGAAGCATGAACATTGGACAGATAAGACTAGCGAAATTAGTACTGATCTCAGTCTACAAAGTGCTGCAAAGATACGCGGGCCCCCAACTGTTTTAAGTTCTACGTTATGTGACTTGTATTAATTGTTGTAGCTGCAAACTCCTTATATATAGGGAACTATCCGTCATCGTGTATTCATCGATATATTGCGGCGCTCAGGAGGAGAGGCGATTTTAACAATTTGAAGACGGCAAATGATGGGGCTGGCGCCAAATACGAATGTAGAACGTGGCGTCAGTAAAGCATGTTTTCGACGGACACACGTTCTATAACGTTGCAAATCACAGCATTATGCAGATGATTACGGACTGTTTTAAATATGTACATATAATTTAATGCAAATAAAGGAATATATATATATATACACTCATGAAATTAAAATAACAATAAGTTCTAAATAATTAGTGAGAAATAAATATTTAAAGCCCTTTACAGACATAAACATAATTTATCAAAAAATTTGAATCTTCGGACTTGATGCTTTCTACATTAAAAAATTCTTTTCCTTTTAAGAAGGCGTCAGGATTGCATATATGAAAAATTGAAAAAATTTCGTTAAAAATTTCTGTGGATTTCCTCCCCAAAAGAAAGCGATTGGTGTTGCCTCTTCAGGAAAGGTAATGGCTTTCATTTTTTGAAATGCAAAAGGTATTCCTCTTGTTAATTACCTTCCAAAAGATTAAAGTATCGCAGGCGCTTCCTACACGAGACTTTTAGACAAATTAAAGGAAAAAATTAATGAAAAGCAAAAAAAAAGAAAAATTCTCCAGCATATCCCCACACAAATTTTGTTGCTATGCCAAGAATTAACGAATTAGCCTTCCATTTATTGCCGTGTCCGCCTTATTTGCTGGACTTATCACCGTCGGATTACTACTTTTTCCTACGCCTAAAGAAATACCCTGCAAATCAGAAATTTTCAACAAACTACCACTTCAAAGCTGCTTGTTTTAATAAACTTGAAAATTTGGAATTTTATTGTATCATAGAGGCTTTGAATCATATCTATTCTAAATATATCGAGGTGGAGAGATTGCGTTAAGAATAAACGCGATTTCAAACCGCAAAATTCTTTCCTTTATTTTTATTTCACGGAATGTAGTAATTAAGGTTGAACAATACTCCCAGTAATTAGCGATGGGAGGTGGACGCGCAGGATTTAGCGATAGCTTGCATCATGTCAGTGACGCGAAGATCCATTACAAAGGTGGATTGTTAACTGCTATGGGCGTAAATAAATTTTTAAATCGTTTTCCTATGTTAGAACGCACAAGAACTATAATTAAATGTATTATTAGCAATACCAGTATTTTATAATTGCGATTTAGTATCGTCCTTTTTGTATTTCAGGGCTAAGTAGATAACGTAAACACATGCCCAGCTAATTTTTAGTTCATAATTTAAGAGAAGAAA